>OY282560.1:252472138-252771018 GCA_958295665.1 Tipula vernalis
TAGTTAATAAGGTTAATTATCTATTAACAATTTAAATTTTTAGTTAATACATTTTTTTTTTTATCATTTGTTTAAATGCAAATTTTGCATGTTACGCGTTTTAATAATATAGTTTTATTTGGTGATCTATTGAAATTTTATTATGAACTACAATTTATTACAAACTAATTAAATTACAACTATCGCATTACATTTTTTATAGAAATCATAATTGTAAAAGTAAATAAAACCTAAATTTTTTATTTCTTTTTAAATTAAAAATTAATTCAAATATAAACATTATAATTAATCTTATTTAGTTTAGCGGCACATGAAATGGCTTATTTACTTCTTCAAATATAATTTAAAAAAATTTCTCTTGTTAAAAACATGGAAGATTTAGTACATTATCTAACAAAAAAAATATTAGGCCTATTCTTACATAACAATAAATAATAATGTTAAATAGAAATGATATTAAATTTTTAAATAAATAAAATAAAATATAAGTAAAATCAATTTTTATATAATATTTTAATACAACAACCATTAAACATAGCTGAATAACATTTTTATTTAAATTTTTGAAGTTTTATTTTTTATATGGATTATATATTTATATATTTTTAAATTAATAACATCAGTTTTTTATATAAAGAGCATAAAACATAAAAATAATAATAGGTAAGTTTGTTTTTGAAATACTTTTACTACGTACAAAATATGCTTTTTTGTTTTAAATTAATTTTAGCAATTGTTACTAAAAGTATACATACGAGTATTAGCTAAATACTTAAATTTTAATTTATATTATTCATAAATTTTAAATTTGTTTTTAAATTAAAAACATCGAAAATAATTTTAAACTTTTCTTAATGAACAAAAATAAAAATAATATATTTTAATAATATTATTTATTTATTTAAATTTTTATAATTTTTTTAATATAATTATAATGCAAAATATTAAAAGAAATTTAACATAATTTAATTTAAATGTAAGTATACTTATATTGTTTTCCAATTAATTCTATAGCCACTTAATTTTTTAAAAATTTTATTATTTTTTTTTTTTTTATTTTGATTATTTTTATAATTTAAATTTGTATAATTTAATTATATTTAAGTGTTTGGCACTGAAGCTAAGTAATATATCAAAGGAGATGATATAGGTTAACATTTTAAGGAAACAAATGTTTTACGGGTTTTCGAAATGCGTTACCATCACGTCATTACAAATCATCAAAGAGAAAAAAATCTCATTTCACTATTTTACTAACATTTAAATAAATTAAACATATAGATAACTGATCGTTTTTCATAACGTCTGCATTTCTAATTTGATTTCGTTCAAATAATTCACAATACATGTCTGACAATTATAAGCTGCGAAATTACTATCTTCTACTACTCTATAGCTAAAAGCCACACTGGTTTTTTCCAACTTTTTCAGTCGCTAAAAAATCTAATTGAAGCGAGAGAAAAATGTGTATACAAAGAGTGAGTGTAAACAATATCGTAGATATTTAAAAGTCAAACCTGAGCTAAATTCTTATTTCTAGTAGTAAAGTGGCCAGGCAATTCCAGCAGAAAAGGATGAATTTTTATATTCTTTTTTGACGTTTTCATTTTTTTTAGGCTATGAGGCAACCTCAGTTTTTCTTTTATGAAATTGAAGAAAGAAAACGTCGAATTGGACATTGCAAATAATAGCAAACTATAAGCTTTGACATATTTTTTTAAAAAAAGATCGATCGATTTGTAGCTGATGTGAAACGTTAAATTATTTTACGTTAAAAAATCGTGTTGGCTATTTCTTTCTCACTGCTTCTGTCCTAGCCTTGCATTACTTTTTTTATTGTACTTTTTGCTAGCCAGGATCATAATACCATAAAACTTTCAGTTAAATTCTAAGGAAACAAATAAGTAAACGACCTTATTTCCGAAAATTTAATTTTTCGTTGTTTCTGAAAATGCATATATAAATATATATATATATATATATATATATATATATATATATATATATATATATATATATATATATATATATATATATATATATATTTATATTTATGTAAATATATATATATATATATAATTTTTTAGGTATTGGTAAATTAGTGGAATAAGATTTTTTCTTTTTGGCCGTTCATAACGGTGTAACGGTAACGAATTTCGAAAATTCGTAATAACTTTTTGACTTAAAATTTTATCCTCTATCACCTTCTTTAATATATTAAATACCGTGCCAAGCACCCTTATATATATATAAGTACAAATACAAACACTTATAAAAATTAATATTTTTTTTATTTATTAATTTTGAGTTTTTATCTTATATGTATTACAAATGCTTATAATAGAAGGAAAGAATAAGAAATTAAAAAAAAAATGAAATTTTTATAATCCTTTCCTAAGGTTAAGTTACAATAAAAATGGTATTTATTGTAAAAATTAAATTAAAACATACTTTTGATTTCCTTAATTTTTTTATATATTTTATAAAATTATTTTACGTTGCATAAAACTAAAGCTTATTCTATGTTTTAATATTGAATATTTTATTATTCATTTTTTAATAAAAATTAAAGTGAATTTTATTTTTATCTTAGTTTCATTATACTCGTATATAGGTCCCAGAATATGTGTGTTTTGTAAATTAAAAATATTTAGTAAGATTTATTTGTAGTTTAGCGGTTTGGTATTTTATGTTTAAATTATTGATTATAATAACTTTTTATAAATAATTGTTTTTGAAACAGGCTAACATTACAAAACGATGATACACATTGATTTAATTGTTTAAAAATTCGATTTATATAGATGTTCCTTGATTTTAATTTAAATTAGTTAATCAATGAAAATTTTAATGTTAATTAATATAGTTTTTTAGATGAATAATTTCTTAACAATAATAATTTTAAAAAACTTATATATGTCTATAATTAAGACAGTGGATTAAGTTAAAAAATTTAAAAATTTATTATAACTTTTATTATAAATAATATAAACGTACATTTACATATATTAATTAAAATTAATATTTTTTTAATTAGTTAGACTTAGTTCACAGACTAGAATAATACTAAGACTGATCACGTAGAACAAAAAATGCATATACTGTGAGTAATCGTCCTTAGTAAAATGCCAAACGGTTTCTAATATTGTGAACTTAGGATCATTCTCGTAAATTTTTTACTAGTTGAAGTGTTTTGAAAATATTATCAAGTAAAAATAAATAATCCCGTTATCATTTAAGTGACCTGGCGTATTTTTATTCGACGTGGATTGTCTCAATATTATGTTAGTTTATGACTTAGTCTACTGTCATAATTACGGACACTTATATATATATATATATATATATATATATATATATATATATATATATATATATATATATATATATATATATATATATGTATATAAATTTGTTTTGTTATTAGTTGATTCAATACAAACGTTTTAAAACTGAAAATAAAAATATTCATTACATTTTTTTATAAATATAAATATAGAAATATATGTATTACATACATATACCTTTAAATATACATAAATATTGCACAATAATAATTTTTATAATTTTTTTTTTTTTGGATTATATTGATAACATTTTATCATATCAAATATTTGTTTTATAATATGGTACTTATAATATTATTATAATTTTATAACATATATTTTATAAAGTTTTATAATAATTAATTTTTTTTTTAAAAGACAAATTACATAAATTTTATTATATTAACTATTTGTGTAGACAATAAAAAAATATAAATTCAAAATTGAATAAAAAATTTAAAAATTAAGGAAATTCTGTGTTTAATTTAATTTTTTTAAACAAATAATAACAAATATAAAAATTATAGGCATAATAATTTTATCCTATTTATTTATATTCTTAAGTTGCTTTTTTTAAAATATTTACTTAGGTTGCACATACAATTGGGGGCTCGATATGCATGTGAACCAATATAAAGTGTTGGATATTTATTTATTTTGATTATTATTTTATCAAATAAATAAAATAAAATTAATATTCTTATTTTAATCAATTAATAATATAGAAATAAACATTAATGAATTACCATTTTTCTTGTAAAATAACAAAGATTCAAATTTCTTGTTCTTTTAATGGGAAATCAAACTAACTGAAATAGCAAATAACATATTACGCAATACATTTTTTTTATAATATTAGTATAATATAAATATAATATTATATATAATTAGATTTAGCATAATAATTAATATATAAATTAATTATATTTGTTTATTAATTATATTTATGTATTTATATATTTAATATATTATACATAAGTATATAAATTTTTAATTTATACAAATAAATAATATTATCGAAATATATTTCTTCATTAATTTCAGAAAGAAAATTAAAAAATTATTGAAAACGCTTTTTTAAATTGTTTAAGGCCAAATAAAAATTTTATGAATTATATAAATTTTAATTTAATTATGTGACTTAGACTGATTTTTATCATAATTTTTTTAATATTTAGAAATTACATAGAATTTGTTTGTATTCATTAATTATTTTATAAATATGTATATACTAAATTAATTTAGTTAGCTTTTTATTGAATGAAAATTTGAAAATTGGTTTATAGGTATCCAAGTGTAGAATAAGTTTTAACGAAAGGTTGATCGACAGATGCAGTTACATCTCTGAAAATACAGAAATTTAATTGAAAACTTTCATCACCATAAAAAAAATTGTAGGCTATAATGTAAAATATAAATTTCAAACATTAAGTTATTCCAGAATTGCCAGATAGATAAATATATTACGAAGAGGAGAAATTATTAAGAGTTCCGCGAATCGATTCGATCTGATGAGCTTTACGAAAATTAATCATTTTTCAATCGTTTCATCAGGCTATAGCGAATGAATTGCTAATTTATTACCTTGATTATTTTCTATTTACAGAAATCAATCATGTACTTACAGTATTACCGAATTTTACAATACGTTCTCTTCGTAAAATATTTACCTATCTGGCAATTCCGGAATAATTTAATGTTTAACTTAATAACAACTTAATGTTTGAAATAGAATCCGATTAAAAATTTTAAGGGGTATTGTATCCTGGGAAAATATATGGTTCATTTTTATGTATAGAAAATAATCAGGGAAATAAATTGATTAATTTTTCGTAATCCTTGCCAGATCGAAACTGTATGTATGCGTTAAATACAATAAAATTGAAATTGTTAAACTTTTGATTCTGTATATAGAATGGCACCCGCTATACTCTGATGATATGTTTGAAAAATGATTAATTTTTCGTAATTCTCGTCAGATCGAAACTGAATTTGCAGAACACTTAAAATTTTTCCTTTTCATAAAATAAAAAAATAAAAAAAATTAATTGGAAGTGGACTGAAAGAGATTACTGTTTAAACGCCTGGAGTGACGATCTAAGCAAGATAAACTTTCAAACATTAAGTTATTCCGGAATAGCCAGATAGGTGATGTGAAGGTGATTGTGTAAACACAGGTCGTGTTTTCCATGAGAACTGCACTACATAGAACTCGATAAATTTTAAATTCCTTTTATTCTATTAAAACAGAAAAAAAAATAAATTCTTTAAGTGCTAATGTGTGGTGCATTTAACAAAAATACACATTTTAAGTTGTTACAGTAGTAAGTAATTACAATTATAGCTTATTTTTTAGTTACACTTGATAAACTCATGAATTTATCGAGTGTAGTTGCGTGTAATGACGTCAGCAAGAAATTAGAAAATATTGATGAAATAACTGAAAGGGGAAATATCTAAACTTAAAATGTGTATTTATGTCAAATAGACTATATTTATTTATTTATTTATTTTATTACAAAAATTTTTCAACCATGCTCATACCAATCTATTTTGAGCACGAAGCTCATTCACAAAACATTGGGTAGAATATGGTAGGTCGCGTTTAACAGGACGAAAAATTAAAAAAATTGCAGCTTTAGAATTACAGAACCGTCATCAAAGCTCGGTCATTAAAGGGACAGCTTGGTTATCTAAACTCATTAAATTTTCACAATCCATCAATAATGCTAGTGTTTTTTTTTTTTTTTTTTTTTTTTTTCGTCCCTGCCCAAAAGCGGCTAGCACTACGACCTAAAAGATCTTTTGTGCTGTTGGGTACTGTTACTCCAGGAGCTTCTCCACCTCTCTAATAAAGGCGAGAATGCTGTTTATAGAGGCCAATTTACATTTCTCCGGGGTCAGATACCTCTCTTCAAAATGAATCCACCTCCGTGTGCACAGAGCAACACACTCACATAGTATGTGTTCTGCGGTTTCTGTCTCTTCCAAACAGAGTCGGCACTCCGTCTCTGTGGACAGGTTCATTTTGTTCAAATGATATCTCAGGTTACAGTGACCTGAGAGAAAACTCACAAGTTTCCTAATATTTCCTTTGCTGAAATTGATCGCCAAATTTTTGTGGTGAAATGGTCTGATCAAAGATTTGGCTTGTCTAAGGCCGGGAATACAGTTCCAATAAGTCAAGCACTGTATTTTTTCCCATTTACTGATTGTGTAGGTTGCAGAAGCCCACGGGATACCACAAAAAGGCTCAGGGCCAATGAGTGTAGTCGACGAGCCTGCCCGTGCAAGTTCGTCGGCTATCTCATTTCCAGTGATGCCCATGTGACCAGGCACCCACCACAACCTTACTTTGTTTTGACAAGAGAGAGATTGTAGCAGTTTATAACAACTTTGAACCGACTTGGAAACCAAGCAGTTAGAAGCCAATGCTTTCAGTGCTGCTTGGCTGTCAGACAAAATGTGGATGGAAGCGCCTTTAAGACCTTTGGTCATAATAATAGAGGCGCAGATTTCGATGGCGTGAATTTCGGCTAGAAAAACACTGGGGTAAGTACCCAGTGATTTCGATATTTTGTGATTGGGTCCAAAGACACCAATGCCGACTCCACTATCCATTTTTGATCCATCAGTGTACCAGACTAGGCTGTTAGGTTCCATCTGCGGTAACCCAGTATCCCAGTCTGTTCTATCGGGGATTGTTACCACGAAATTCCTGCCAAAGCAGAGTTCTTTCGGCATAACGTCCGGGACACTAAAGAACATATTCAGGTCTGGAAGTTCATTCAAAATGTCCAGGTGACCCATATGGTCATCATGACTGTATTGATTCGCGAGCTTCAATCTAGCTGCACAGGTAGCAGCTGATTTTTTGACGTGGATATGAAGTGGAGTGAGCCCGATGAGAGCTTCCAATGCTAGTGTTACTTGGAACACAATTCGTCAACGCTATTACAGGTTTTATTTTTGCAAAACATGTACCAACTTAATGAATTTATTTTTTTTCGGTTTAGATAGAATAAAAGTAATTTAAAGTTTATCAAGTTCTAGTGCAGTTCTCATGGAAAACACGGCTACAATATCCTCCTTCAATATTATGAAACTGCTAGAATAAATATATTAGTTTAGCTGCCAGGTGGGTTTTACTTTTAAAAATATATTAATTTAACTTAAAAGCAAATTTTAAAATAAATATAATTTGTTACTTACTCATCCTCCCAAGGACAGACAGCATAACGCTTTTGCTGTTCATTATTTTTATTTGGATCATCTGAAGTAGACAGCTTATCCTGGCTATCGATTTTATCTGTAGAACTATGTTTCTTGCGCTTCTTTTTCTGCTCCTCTTCTTTCACTTCAATTGACCCTCTTGCTCCGTCATCATCGCCATCAACATCCTCGTCCGGCGGATCTATTTCTACTTCAGCTAACGGTGCTATAGATGGTGCTGGTGTTGGTGCGGGTGCCACACAACCTGGGGCTAAATTATCGCCACCTGAGGCTAAATCAAATTCATCATTATCGCCTTGTGCACCACGATTTTGAAAAGATATACATTCTTGGTATTCTTCTGTCGTCGGTGATAAGTCTTCATGCATTGCTACTTCTTCCTCGATACTATACTTTGTTTGTTCCGTTGTTAGCTTATATTCCTTTTGGTGTTCCGGTGATGTGAATGCAGATGGTGGTTCTATTGTTACTTGAATATCATCATGCCTGATTGTTGTTCTAATGCATATATTGTCCGAAATACTCACATCTTCGTCTAGCTGAGAATTAACAATATTTTCCTCATCATTGTCAAGATCTAGTTCTCTGGTGTCTAATTCAATAGTTGGACATGTAACAACGTTTATTATTGGCGGAGAACTACGCGATGCACTTGCGCAAGCGCTACACGAAACATCCAAATTAATTTGTGCTTCACCTAAACTAACATTATTTACGCCTATAACTGGCAAAGAACAGGTATTTATATCACTTCTATTAAAAATTATATTATCATTACTAGAGAGCACTAATATGTTATCATTTGAATTATTCAATGTCTTTAAACTGTCATTATTATCAGTATTAATTTTATTTTCATTAGAAATATTTATGTTTTCATTAATTTTGTCATCATTTTTAATATGTTGTAAATTCATATCCTCTTCGGATATCACAATTGATTGTTTCAACAAATTTCCAAAATCTTTTTCTTCGAAACTTTTTGTCTGCGATAATACTAAAGAATGCTGTGATATATTTTGTTTTGGAGCATTAATTGCTGTCAAAAATGTACTACTTAAATCTATGGGATGATGTTGCTCAACGCGACGTGAATTATACTGTAAATCAGATACTCTAAAACAGAAAATATAAAAACAGAAATTAGTTTAATTCTTATTTAATAAAAGAACCATAATCTTTATAGTTACAATGAAGGTTTGGTAAATATTTAATTTTATAATAAAAAAAATAGAAACAAGTATGTATGTACAACAAAGGTAAAATTTCACATTAAGATATAGGTTTGTAATAAGTTTAGGATTTGGTACCTTGGTGCCACAGTTACAGAAGCTCTACGCTGTTCGTTTATGGTTGTCATTAATCTTTTAGTACTGTGGAAATCACAATCCAATGTATTTTGACGCAGGCCACACGATCTTTTCATCCTTTCTGATACTTCACTTATATCACTTGATATATTTCCTAATCCCTCTATACCGAGGTTACTACTTTTAAATTTTATATCACTATAATATAAAAATAAAATAATCTTTCCTAACAGCTACGTTAAAAATTATTGAGGTGAACTGTTATTCATACCTTGATGTAACAGATGATGACGGCAGACTTGGTATAGATTTTGCAGCATTTCCAGCACCTAATAAAGTGTCACCCTCCCAGGGACAGACAGAAACTGATATTGTTGATGGTACATTTGATGTTGTTGGTTCATTTGTATCCCATGGGCATACAGCAGAAACTCCTGCGCCTTCGATTGTCGTTTCTAAATTGTCAGAGAATGATTTTGCTGCCTCCCTTGAAATATAAGAAAATTTAAGTTTATCGTTACTTTCAGTTAATATTTGAAATTTATATTCTTTTAACTGGTTTATTTAATTATTTTTTTTTTAGAAGATATAAATAGAGTAAACACGAATATAATAACAAAGTTTAAAGAAGAATTAAGAGAAATATTGTATTATAATAATTTTACCTGGGGCCCTATTCTCAAATTCCACATCGATTTTCCTCATGTGAACATCTGTCAAAATTCATAAAAACGAAATTTAAATTCCTGTATTCATAAATTCGCTGTAGAATTTTTTCGGTACTAAGATAATATTTCAAAATGGGTATAAGCAGGTGAAAAAAGGCCCCATACACGAAAACGTCAATAATTACATAGATTTTGACAGATGTCCACATGTGGAAAATGGTTGTGGAATTCGAAAATAGGGTCCCTGTAATGTAAATATACGTACAGCATGGTAAAGGAATGTTGCAATGTTTGATGGTAAGCAGTGACAGAAGGGGAAGGAGACATAAGTGATCTAGTTTACCTTAAAAGAAGTTCTTAAATAAATCAGGGGAGAGAGGGTTAAAACTGATCAAATAAAATTAAATTAGTTGTTGCAGTCAGTTTATTAGCAATACAATTTATATTTCGTTAATTATAATTTTGTAACCAATCATAAGGGATCTAAATCCGCAATCCTATATACTATGCTTCCTCAAACGTTGCAACTTGATTTCAATAACAACATATATAAATGTTGTATAGTATAATATATGTATAAATTTATATAACAAAGGTGTGTAATAAAAATAAAACCTTACCTCAATGGACATAAGAAACACTTCTTCAAAACTACGTATTCTTTTAGCTGATGCCCATCACAGCGAGGTTTTAATTCTACATTTACTTATGACTATATGATTATAAAAAATTAATTTAAATTAATTATTATTTAAAGGTACAACCTTGTGAAAAAATGATCATTTGATTTATGAACAATAATCCCTTTTTAAGTAGGACCATAAGTTACAAAAAGATTTTTCATTTAAAAATTTACGCTATTTTGAAAACATTACAAAAGGAATTTCTCAATAATTTATTTTTATCTACTACATCGAAAATATTTTTTGTGTTTTGAACGATGTATTCAGCGGTAATGAAATTTTTGAATTTTCTATTGCTTTCCAATTTTAAATTACGATGGAATTTGTAAAGGACATTGAATTTCCAAATCAACCCTTACTTAAAAATTTTAAATCCGATATACATTATTTAGTTTATAAGAGTAGGGTCTAACTGAAGGTGTTCTTTGTCAGAACTTCTTAGAAGAGGACAATAACTTTTTTTTGAGAAGAGTTAAATTCAATCTTGGGTAACTTTTCAGAATTATCGAATTTCTTTAGATTTACCTTGTAGCTTTTTTTTAGCAAAACCAGGGGGCCCATTCCCGAACACATAATTGCCTGTTGACAGTTATGCCAATATAACAAAAATGCTACACAATGAGCCTGAGCATCCTGGAACTCTCCAATTGGAGAGATTATCCAGGTTAAGAGTCCTACTAAAAATCTGACAAATATTTTATTTTAATCTTGTTATTATAGATAGAATCGTTCAAGATCAACCTGATCGTCTTTTAAACATTTAAATTAACTTCGCTTAGGTATCTAATTTCAAATTAATCTGGAAAAAGGGTTTCAGAGATGGCTAATGTTATGCCGCTTTAGGTCAAGAATAGGTTACGTGTATTATATTATTATACCTATAACTGGTATTGATTATTTTCCTTATTTGAGTTATAAATAATTTTATTTACTGTGTGGATCGACAGTTCACCATGTAATGATTGTATGATATGTGAAACTTAGGGAGGGAGGGGGCGGGGGGGGGGGGGGAGTGGGGGGGGGGGGGTAAACCCCCCGCAAACCCCTTCGCTTCGCCATGTATATATACAGTAACAAAGTAACAATATTTTTGTATTTTAATTTATATTTTATTTTAAAAAATTACAAATGTTTAAGATTTTATGTGCCCTCTTTGTTTCTGTTTCAAATCATTTGCTCGATTCGGCAATAACGATACCATATATTGTTGATGAGGGTCTCCATTGCCTGTAGGGTACTGCAATCCAGCTTTCGTAATTTTGCCTTCTTGATTGTCCACAAATTCTAGAATTTCCAGCCCAATCCAATATTGTAATGGAATTGCCAGCAAAACATTTTTTAACAGCATTGGATGTGTGACAAGGAGCCAAACCTTCTTGAAAGATTGGGTAGTTTCGTTTTTTCATCATTTTTAATGTTGGAACCGCATAATACTTTAAAACATCGCTATACTAGAGTATTCATTATGATTTCATTAAAATTTGTAGCTCCACCCAATGCACCACAACAATCCATACGGCGCCAACGCGAGCTCGCCGCACATTGGGTGCCACCTGTACACAACATAATAGAACTTTGTCTCTTTCATTTGAAGTGACAAAACACAAAATAAAATAAATTAATTTTTGGTATCAGTTTGCTCTCGATCTTCAACACGGCGACATATGCCGCCCACCTCGCGCGGTATTAATGGTGGTGTAAAATAATAAACAAAATGTAACAAATTATATTAAATAAAATAAATTCAAAAATTTAATAAAACAAAATAAAATATATTAATTACAAAATTTAATTGTGCGTGTAAATTTATTCAATAACCACATCTCACTACATCAGTCACATGAGTCACATCAAACATCAGCAGCGTGTAAGCGCATACAACATGGAGTCACATCACACAACATTTATGGTATCAAACAGCTGTCTGCCTCAGACACACGCACGTGTCAAGGTTACGTGCACACACATACGCACATAATCGAACACCGTCACAACAACAACATATCATCAACGCGTTCGCCATCATCACCGGCGACAGCACCGAGCAGCAACATCATGACATCATCATTATTCCACGCAAATGTCCCCGCCATTGTCATCGCGGTCATCAGCATGGCCACCAGTGACAGCCGCAATCGCCATCATCACACATTTTTTTTCGCTGCTTGGTGATTCAAAAGCGATTAGAAAAGTATTTGTACTTGCCATGTGAAAGAAAGAGCAAATTAATTTTTTTAAGATCCTGAGATCACACGAGTCTAACCTTAGAAAATGAAAAAAACAATGCAGAATCCTCTACTCTATATTGAACGGCCTGCTTTTCATTTAGAAGATTTTGAGGAAGAGAGGAAGATTTTGATGACGAAGGAGAGCTTTTCAACAACATCGTGGAAGCATTTAATCGCGAGGAAAAATACGAAAATCGCATGTTCAAGCTCTCTTTAATACCTGAGCATTGGTCAGTATTCTAGAATTATGGAAAAGTTCTAGGCAACAAAACGCATAGTAATAAAATTAAATAATTTAAACAAAGAGTCAGGATACGGCCGCTTTCCCCAATCTAGAAAAAACAGGTCGGGAATTTCTTCAGAAATAATTACCTTAGTTGAGAAATGCTACAGAAGTATGAATATCAGCCGACAGCTTCCTGGAACAAATTATTGCATAAGTGTTCGTGACGCTATTGGAGAGCAGATTCAAAAGCAGAAACTACATACTACATAGTATTCTGTGCAGTTTATCTAAGGCATTAAATCATTTTTTGGAAAAAAATCCAACTCAAAAGATTGGATTCTCTAGTAAGTATGTATATTAGCTGGAAAGGCTGGGACACATAATGAATGTATGTGTATAATTCATCAAAACAACAATTTTTTATGTCCTGTAATTACAAAAATTTTACTTTGCGATCCTGTTATTAAGAATGAGAGAGAGAGAGAGAAAAAGTATCCTGCGAAAATTTGACGTGGGACTGCTGTGAAGAAAAATGCGAAAACTGCAATATGCCTGTCGATAGTTTCTTAAACAACTAAAATCCGCTGCAGAAGCTGAGGAGATGAATTATGTAACATAAAGCTATTAGCAGCCTGATTATAATAGCTACAAATTAGAAAAGATTACGTCTTCAATTGATGAAATTTTCGAAATATTGTCAAAGTCAAAGTTTAGTTTAGAAGCACTCCGGAAGCACGATTGAGTAAAGAACAATCGCGTTACCTAAAACATGTAAAAAATAATCTTCAATGGATTGGATTTTTCGGAGAACTATAAATTTATAACACAAAATGAAATACAAGCAGCGCATTATTACACACAGCAAGGAACTTTATTTCCAATCGTGGCGTAGTACGAATCATCAACAGGTACAATGAGCATACTTTCCTATGCAGTAATATCAGAAGAGCAGACACATGATGTAGTAGCTGTGTATGGATTTCAAATTAAATTTATCAATTTTCTCAGAGATAATGAGTATAATATCCAGCTCCAAAGAAAATTTATTATTTTTCGGATGGAGCTATATAGTAGTTTAAGAACAGGAAAATCTTTGCCAATATTGCTTTCTATCCAGAATATTTCAACAAATGGAACTTCTTTGACACAAACCACGGTTAGGGACCATCAGTTGGTGTTGGTGTCACCATTTAGAGGACTGCTAGAATGGGTTCCTTGAGAAGTGTTGACGAGAGCCATTTTAATACTGCAGAAGGATTTTTTGAATGGTGTAAAGATAAAAGCAACATAAAATCTATTCATTTCGGTTATGTAAGCAAAGTAGAATATGGAAAAACCAAAAAGAAACTTAATTAAAAACTATCAAAGGATAACACATTGAAAAATATCCGCCTAACTCATCAAGTAATGCCGGGCTCTGATAAAATGTCTATTAAAACTAAAATGTTTTCGAGTTCTCTTTCTGTAAATGAAAATTTTTTGTAAAAATGAAAAAAAAAAAAAATAAAAAAAAAAATGTGTAAAACTTGTTGCAAAAATAGCATTTCTTTTTTTATTTTAATTATTGTATAAAGAAAATAACAACTTTTGCGCCTTCAGCTCTTCTTCTGCTGACAACAATTGTGTAGCCTAAGTGGAGCACAGACCTTTTTCGGTTCAAAACTGATTTTAAATATTAGTTAACTAAAAAGTGTCTTCTTTCAATTTTTTGATCAATGATGAATTAGTGGTTTTTTAGCTATAACATTGTAAATCAACTTTCATTGTGATATCTAACCATTTTTCACCACTTTTAGTTAGAAAAATACGTTATTTCCAAATGTTCAGCCCTCTGGTGGCCAAACTGGAAAACGAAAGTTTCGGGATTCAAATTTTTTTGAATTATTAGTGTATAAGCAATACAATCATTAGTAAAATTTTCGTTAATTATGATGCTTAATCAATTTTGGCAAATATTATTAGAAAAATCTATAAATTTCAGATTCGCAGCCCACTGTAGCTACATTATTTTAAAATATACACTATTTTTAATCGTTTATTTGTAGTCTATAAACATCATTAGGAAAATTCACATTAACTGTAAATATTCAATTATTGTTCACAACAAATATAATTCTGTGTTTTTTTTGAGAAACTAGTTAACTGCATTTTTGTCGATTTTGAGTTATGAATGAAAAGAACTAGACAATTGACTAAAGTTTCAAAAATAAATTTCAGTTTTCCAATATTTCTCTCCATTTATCCGGAAAATCTAAATAAAAATGAGTACATAATTACTGCTAAAACCTACTGCGAGTTTTTTTTTCAAATGCGTTTTCTGAAAAGTTTACTTTTTGCAGTTAACTAGTTTCTAAAAAAAACCACAGAATTATTTTATAAATAAAAACACGTTTTTTTCAAATTTGAAGCTCTCTAGGTTAAGAACAAATTTTGTCTTACCCCTTTCTGAAAGGCTGTTATTTTAACTGTTAAATGCTGTTTTGAGTATATTAAGATTTTCCTGGCAGTGCCATTTATCGGCCAAAATGTAAACTTAGATCTATCCGACTATTACATCTAAGATAACCTTACTTTTTTAAATTAAATTACGTTCTAATTTAGGCTAAACTGATACCTTTATAAAATGGTATGACCTTTGACAAAACTGTACTTAGATCCGAAAATATAACACTACGTGGAAGCCAAAAATCAGATTTGAAAAATTGTCAAAACTAAAATATCGAACAACGGGACAACCGAAGGTTAAAAAAAAATTAAAAATATGTATCCCGTTATTTTGAATGAGCAACACGAAAAAAATAAAAATAATAAAATCTAAGAGTTGATGTTTGGGAAATGTGAAAAATTGATTGTATTACCTTGGAATGACCCATATAAATAATACCATATTTGTTTTAAATATTTGATATTCGACCTTATTCAGTAAGTATATTACGATGCTTATAAAATGGAATTTTATTAAATTATTATTTATTGTAATAATATTTTATTAAAGTGATGCCAAAGGGAAAATTCTTAAATGATGAAGAAAAAATCTCCATCAGAATTTATAAAGAACAAGGATTTACTATACGTCAAATTGGTACTAAGATTGGTCGATCATCAACTGTGGTCTACAACTTCCTAAAAAAACTCGAAGATATGGTCATAAAAAGAAAACAAAAGGAAATAGTAAGTTATCCAAATCTCAAATTGACAAAATAGGAAAGGAAGCAACTCGTAACAAGTTAACCGCCAATCAAATTAAAGCAAAATTGGGCTTACCTGTTACAAAACAACATATTGCTCGAGTGTTAAGAACAACAACAAATATTAAATGGTCGAAATTGCAAATTAAGCCTAATTTATCCTATAAACATATTGAAAATAGGCTACTGTTCGCCAAGCGATACATGCATTGGGGGGATGAATGGCAAAATGTGATTTTCTCGGATGAGAAAAAATTCAACCTGGATGGCCCAGATTGCTACTCTTTCGGCGGATGGACAGTAATGGCGTGGGGAGCTTTTTACTGGGGGGGCAAGCTACCAATTTGCTTTATTACCACCCAAATGAATTCAAACGTATACAATGATTTGTTAGAAGACGTTTTGATAACTTTTATTGACGACAACAACGACATTGATTTTATTTTCCAACAAGGCAATGCTTCCATCCATGTATCAAAGCAATCAATGGAGTAGTTTCGTCAAAAACAAATAAATGTTATTGATTGGCCTGCATGTAGTCCCGATTGTAATCCGGCATGTAGTCCGATTGCAGCGAAGGTTTATGCGAATGGTCGGCAGTTTAAAACGGTTACTGAACTAAAGCAATGCATTAAGGGCTGTTGGGGAGAAATTGAGGCAGAAACTTAATAAAACTTGTCAAATTCCATGCCAGAGCGCGTATTTGAAGTCATTAAACAACAAGGGTACGAAAAAGTATACGAAATACTAATTTCAAATTTTCTTTATTATTAAGTAGATATTTTTTGATAAATTTAAAGTGTTCTTATACGAATATTTAAGCAATTTGGAGTATGTTTTTCAATTGGAATAATATTAGAAATATCTTAATTTTTTGCTTTGATGAAATACCAATTATATTTATTGTAATTCTTTACTGTTTATGAAATAAACAATTTTATTTAAAAAAAATCATAGAGATCTGTTTATTTTATTATTTAATAAAATACCAATGGTTGTTCTTATACGAATAATTATCAGTATATATATATATATATATATATATATATATATATATATATATATATATATATATATATATATATATATATATATATATATATATATATAAAGATATACATATATATATACTCGTATATATATAAAATACTAGTAATTACCCGTAAAACTGACGGAAGTTTCTGAAAACTCAAAATATAGTAGTTCACATATTTATTTGCTTTTTGTACCCCTTACTTCCCCTTCCTAAAAGATCGTAACATATTTCAAAACACCTGAACAGCTTTTTCACGATCAATCGAGTTCCATTCAGAAGTCCCTTCTTTGAATCCAAATTCCTTAGCAACATGATGAACTCACCAACTTTCAATTTCAGCGAATGAGGAGGCATGCCAGAAGGGGTCTGATAATTCAAAAATTCGACTGGAAAATTGATTGCATCGTTCGGGTCGTCGGAGATCATTGAGTCAATGCTCAGGAAGGTTGTTGCATCTCCCGGTAAAAGATCGAGAATGGCATTGTTGAGTTTTGTGACATGAACATTTTTTGGACTGAGAATGATCTTGTTGGCGACATCGGCGATTTCATCAGCAGTTGTTGTTCGAATTTCAACTCCAAAAATTGATCGAATGATGTTTTCACGCTCTATCATTTCCTCAGGAATTTCGACTAAATCGGGATCGGCTTCTTCCAGATCATTTCGCAATCTGCTATCGCCCAATTGCAAAACCCATTCGTTGAACTCTCGTTTTCCAAATGCTCGCATGTTGGTGATGAGAGTTCGCTGATTCACATGCCGCCACAAAAGAGAATTTTTCACGCACATTTCGATGATATCAGCATTTTTTCCTCTGGGAGCAACATTTGAGGTTTGTCGCAAGTCACCGCCAAGGATGTGAAGCTTGCCACCGAAAGGACGAATATTATTCATGATTCCTCGCAGAAGCAGATCAATCACTCGAAGAGAATGCGAAGAAAGCATTGAAGCCTCATCGATAATGAGCATTGCAGCTTCTCGTAATTTAATGGATTCCTGCGAGGGGATTTTCATGGATGACACCGATGTTTCGTTAGCAGAAAGCGGGATTTTGAAACCACTGTGGGCAGTTCTACCACCAACTAATAAATCCGCTGCAATTCCTGTCGTGGCGAAAGCATGAACAACTTTACTCTGGCCTCTTACATAACTCATCAAAGTGTTGTAAAGGTAAGTTTTTCCCGAACCGCCAGGACCGTCGAGGAAGAAAAATCTCGACTCAGCCATCGAATCATCAATTACAGCAGCAATCTCTTCGAAAATGGCACGCTGAATTGGGTTAAGGGTGGCGATCAAGTTTATGGAAATTTGAGCTTGCTCTTTGACATCGAAAACATGTTCGACGTTTTGAATCGGGCCCGGTTCAGGAAGGCGAAAATCTGTTCATTTCATGCCATTCATGCGCAAAATAACCTCAATGTCTTGAAGCAGTTTCTTTTCAGCGGTTATGTGATCGAAATACATGATGTAGTCGGCGATTAAATACTCCTCGAATTGCTCGAAATCGCAAGAGGATTTTTTGGCGAATTGAAGACACAAATCAAAGCAAATGTTAGGCGAATTTGATGCGGCATGCACACATGACTTGCTTCACTTAAACATCGTTCCCATTCGCTATCATCCTCAAGAAGGTTCATGGCTCGTGCTACATCATTGAAGATGTCAAAAATCACTGAATCGACGGTCTTAAGATCGGTAAAACTTTGAGCTCCACGAATGTGTTGTAATAGCAGTCTCAAATAAAAGCGCTCGCGATCTTTCGGACTGACAGCATACATTCGAGTGATAATCCTATCTCCTCTCTGCTTGCGAACTTTCCAAATGCAAAAAGTTTTGTCAAATACGTAATGCTCAGGAATTTCGGAATACAAATATTGTCGAGCATTCTCGTCTTCGTGCTTGTTAAACTCAAACCATGCAGTCAGATGTGTGTATCGGTGTTGAGCTCGATCAGCTGCAGCATCTTCTTGGCCGTCTTGAAAATAAACCATTTGTTCGTCAGGAAGATGGATGGCAAGACGATAAACAACATGCGATCGATCGTTCATTGGATTTTCGAGCAGTCGCCAAATTGCTTCAGGAGCACAAACATAACGCGCATCGAGAAATTGATTAATTTCATCATGAACAATCGGTCCTTGTGCACTAAATTCAACAGTAGCACAATCATATCCTTTGTATATATATTTGAAAATATACTTGATTGCTTGAACGGTTTGGCAGGATTTGACGTTAATGTGACAATTGAATTTGCGTCTTAAAAATTTGTTGTATGGAACGACATGACGATTATCAATTTTCCTTTCTCCTATTTGAATCTCAATTCCTTCACGACGACGATAAATGGGAAAACCATTAACTTCGGTTAACGTTTGCTTGCAAAAGGATTTCGAAAATCTTTTTGCACATTCACCTTTTTCCATTCAAGGCGCAAGTGGGTTCTCATTGCCGCAAGGTCCATGTATCATCGAGCGAACAACGATTTCATGCAATATGGGTTCCAGTTGCTGTTCAGGAATCTCAGCGCACACAAATCGATCAATCTTCTTGGCTGTGTCGATTTTTGAGTCATTGGCCAGAATGAAGAGCATGTGAGCATGGGGAAGTCCTCTTTTTTGAAACTCAATCGTGTAAACGTATGCAATGACATTTCCAAAAACCTTGTTCTTTACTATGTCATCGAGTCGTGCTTTCAACTTAATGCTGAACACTCGAGCAACCAAATCTGGTCTGTCACCGGGCTGTTGTACAGGAAAAAGGTTCTCTCGAATCTCTGGCCAATTTGGATTACATGTCATAGTAATGAAAAGATCAGGCTTGCCGTACTTTGCCACAATTGCCATAGAGTCGTGATACTTTTCGCGCATGTTGCGAGGGGAACCTTGAAATGAAGATGGCAAGATGACAGATCGACCAACTGTAGTTCCATGACGAATTGCCACATTATTCAAAACGTCCATTAGACCTCGATATTGCTCGACTCGTAAGCGTCCCTGCTGATTGCGCACAAAGTTCAAATTGTTGGCTTCAACTTGCAGATGAGCATCAACAGCCCACTGCTGAAACAATTTTCCGCCATGGAGAATTGGATTGAAGCGACCGACTCGAATGGCAATTTGTGCAACTTTCCATTGCAGAAGAGAGATTTTAGTTCGCTTTCTCTCGGGACAATGAGCGGTATTCATTTGCATGTTTGGTTGCCAGCCAGCTTCTCTAAAAGGATAGAATAGTACGTATGTCATCGGATCCAAATGTTAACTTAAAATGTTGAGGTTGATGAGAGGTTGTTCATCATTACGTGGGTAAACTCGAAAATTACGTTCAAATGGAAGCTGTCCGTCGGCAGAGCAAAAAATCATTGCTACCTCGTTAACTGTTGGAAGATCATAACGACGTCTATCGTCATTACGATCGCGCCGAAATGCCATGTTCACAACGGGAAGCGTTCGATTGTCGGCTGCCGCTGCTTGTTCTTCCTCCCGCTCAACCTCACCAAGATTTCGGTAGGCTTTCGCATAAATATTTTGCTCTCGAATCATTTCATCCAAAGCGCTGACAATAGTTGCGTTCAATCGCGAATTAGCAGGATGATTCATGCGATCTTGATTCGCCATAGCTGAGTCGATAACATATAGCTGAGCATATTGTCGTTGCTCACCTTCAGCTGGATGCATGTGGACAGTACGATGATAGATCTGACCGTGAACGCGAAAAACATAAGGGCCTCGTCCTTCAAACTGATGAATTTGCGCACCCATTGAAGCAAATGCAAGCATAGAGTTGTACGATCGAATGTTATCATGAAAGGCTCGAAAATGTGGGTGATCAGGATTACTGAGAAGCTCATGAAGAAGAAACGGAAATTGTCGCATTTGCTGGCAGCTAGTTTCAAGCAATACAGTTCCTTTGTAGCAACAAAATTTGAAGTTTCCACCCGATGATTTTTCAGCACTAAATTGAGAGAATGGCAATGTCGACATTCAAGCATTAATTTCATTGTCTCGGAAGGTTTCATGATCAAAAATCGATGAATTCCCAGCGGCTCTCGATCTTCGCATCCGATTTGCATTTTGAGCTCTGCGAATTATGCCTTCTCCCGGCATTTTATTTAAAAGTCGTTGGCGTTTTTGCTCATTATTGCGTTGACGACCTTCTTGCGACTGTCGATTTCTCCACCTTAGTTGTCGTTCACAATTCAAACGCAATTTCCGTCCTTCCGGAGTTTCTCGTTCCATTCTAGTTAAAAAGTTTAAAATTTTGATTTCTCATGTAAAGTAAAATTTAAATCATTTAATCTTTTTCGGGAACATTGACATTTCAAAAGTTTTAATATTGCTTACATTTATTAAGGTCTATATAACAGATCTATTTACACAACGTCTGTGTAAATTCGTTAAAAATTGAGCGAAAGTTTCGCTTTAATTTTCACACGTTAGTGCAATAATAAAAAACTATCTTTAAATTCAATAAAATGACACAATTTTAACACTTTATTCACACGTAAAACATAAGAACTAAACAAAACAATTGAAGAAATATAATAAATTTCAGTTTCTTATTTTTATAAACACACCCGATACCTATATGAGTATTTCAAACTAATTTTACAATGGTTCCTATGGTCATGATTGCATCGAGAGGGCTCCACGAATTAAAAAAGGCTCACTTAGCTGAAATTTACAGCGGGCCGTATTACACGCGAAATATTGATACAATGAGGTGTTGGTGCATTTAGTTTGTAGTAGTGTTAGTGTGTGGGGTATATAATTATACATATAGCGTCTCGCCCCACACAGGGTATATTATTTAATAATAAATAAAGAGGATATAGTTTTCAATTCGTTATGTTGTAATGAAATGCCGTTATAAAATGAAAAAAAAAAAAAATAATGCAAAACGTTATTGGTGAGGATCGAACCCGAAAGCTTATTGGAAAAAATTGAATATCGAAAAATAATTTTCGGTACCAGCCTAAATGTACATTACAGTTTTAAAAAATGTATTATTACATATTACATTATAATCATTGTCTTACAATATAAAATTTTATGTTTTTCAATTCGTATTGAAAAAATGAAATACCGTTATAGGCAAAAAAAATTATTAAAATTAATAAGTGCTTCGATGAGCATCGAACCCGAAACATTTTCTATTCGAAGTTCCTTAAAAAGTTAAAAAGTAACCACCTATATCACTCGGACTACTCAGTTATACAATTCATGCATTTAACTTGGAAATATAAGAAAAGCGTTACGGCCCGCACACTGTGAATTATATATTAGTAGATATACAGTGCTGGGGGAAAAAAATTGGGCAAACAGATTTTATTACAAATTGGAGTCTTTTTTTGCTAAAATTACAAAACTTTTGAAAGCAATTGGCTTATTGTTTAATTTTAAATACATGTATGACCTAATTTTTTGAAAAAAAAAACATTTACCTGTAATTTAGGGGCAAAACCCGAAAAATGTCAAAATATTCAAAATACGTTGATTGGAGTTAAAGTAATGGAATAAATTAAACACTTATTTTTAATTTTTTTTTTGTTTTTTACTGATTTATAGAAATTATATCTTTAATATTAATAGTTTGTTGGACCGCCATTTCCTTTTATTACAGTGATATACCTCTGATTCATTGAATTTGGTAAATTTTTAGAGATTTTAGAATTTTTAATATCACAATGTCGTCGAAACCGTTTTAAAACTTCATCGGACATAAGAGGGGATCTTGAGCGAGCAACGGGAGTACAAATTTCAGCCAGCTTAGTGAAAAAAAGACTTGTTAAAGCTGGTTTGAAAACACTTAAACCAGTCCAGAAGCCTGAGTTCACATTACTAGTGAAAAAAAAAAACGTCTGCCATGGGCTCAGGAGTACGTTTCTTGGACTCAAGAGATGTGGAATGATGTGATTTTCTCCGTTGAATCAAAATTCAAGGTGCATGTTGGAGATGGAAAAATTCTCATAAGGAGAGAATCTCGCGAGAGGCTTAGCAACGAATGTCTTTTAAGACTTCCACCAAAAAATGAAGGAGTTATGGTCTTAGGATGCTTTTGCGGGAATGAAACCGGTCGATTGTACTTCCTTAGTTCCAAAATTACAGTAGCTGTTTATCTGCAGGTCCTACATAACGAATTTGATCCTTCTCTGTTAAAGCTTTTTGGCGAGACTTGCAGATTTATTTTTCAACAAGAGAACGCTCCGTGCCATACCGCCAAAGTTATGAGTTATTAATTTTGAATTGTAGATAGAAAAATTGGCTTTCAGATAAACATAAATAGTTTGTTAAAAACTTGTTTTTTTTCTTATCTCTTCATTTAAAGGTAAAAAAGTACTTCGCAGAAAAAAATATCAATGTGTTGAGCTGGCCCCTGTACAGTCCAGACTTAAATCCAATAGAAAACATTTGGTCTATAATGAAGTTAAAAGTAGCAAGAAGGCGCCCAGAATCAATTCAAGCTTTAAAAAGTTTGTTGATGACGATTTGGGAATCCATATCTTTTACGATTTTGAAAAATTTATCAAATTCAATGAATCAGATGTGTATCGCTGAAATTAAAGCAACTGGCGGTCAAACAAAATATTAATATTAAAGATGGAATTTCTTTATTAATTTTTTGTTGAATGTTAATTAATTCATGTAATTTCTAATATACTACCGGTGATTAGACCATTTTAATTATGTTTTTATTAACACGAAATAAGAAAGAAATTACTTTTAATTAGAATTTTAGAAATTACATGAATTAATTAATATTCAACAAAAAATTAATAAAGTAAAATTAGCTTACACACAGAGCTGTGTGAATATCGTGAAGAAGAAAAAAATGTAAGAGAGTTCATCTGTATTAGTGTGATTCGCTAGTACTTAACGCACAGCACATTCTGTATATATAGAATGTAAATTGTGGTATAATCAGTCCAGTCGCCGCGGCCTGATGAGAAGATTGATTTTTTCATAATCATAAGCTCATCAGTTCGAAACTGGATTGAATTTTCTTACAATCTTCGGAACATATTAAAATCATATAATGGAATTTCTATAAATCAGTAAAAAACAAAAAAAAAATTCAAAAATAAGTGTTTAATTTATTCCATTACTTTAACTCCAATCAACGTATTTTGAATATTTTGACATTTTTCGGGTTTTCCTCCTAAATTGCAGGTACATTTTTTTTTTATCAAAAAATTAGGTCATACATGTATTCAAAATGAAACATAAGCCAATTGCTTTCAAAAGTTTTGTAATTTTAGCGAAAAAAGACTCCAATTTGTAAAAAAATATGTTTGCCCATTTTTTTCCCAGCACTATATATATATATATATATATATATATATATATATATATATATATATATATATATATATATATATATATATATATATATATATATATATATATATATATATACAAGGTGAGTTTTTAAAAAAATGTCAGGCTTTTATCTCGAGAACGGTGCTAGATAGGAGACAATTACTTATAATGAAAATTGTTAAGTGTCGAGGGGGACATCGTCAAATTGAATTTTTTAAATAGAAATAGCTATTTCGGATGTGGAACTTTCGGCTCTTCTTTTGAATGACTTTCAGATGTTAATTCAAGGACAAATTACTAAATAATAAGAAATAATCAGCAAATAATGAATTTTAATGCGGATTGACTTAATTTAAAGTTGTTGGAACCACGACTTAAAGTTAGTGTTGTCTTGGTGTATTCCCCATTAAAATTCATCATTTGCTGATTATTTCTTATTATTTAGTAATTTGTCCTTGAATTAACATCTGAAAGTCATTCAAAAGAAGAGCCTAAAGTTCCTATCTGATCATATAATTTTGCGATCTTCCCGAATCCGGAGTCAAAAATAGCTATTTCTATTTAAAAAATTCAATTTGACCTTCAAATGACCTTGAAGGTCGAATTCAAGGTAGAATTGAAGGTTACCATCCGATATCCCTCTCGACACTTAACAACTTTCATTAAAAGTAGTTTTCTCCTATCTAGCACCATTCTCGAGATAAAAGCCTGACATTTTTTAAAAAACTCACATACGGTATATATAGTATATATACTATATAGTATATATATCATATCTCATATCGAACCACGTTTATACAAACGTCCGGTTATAACAAATTTTTAAAAAATACTTCGGATATATTCAGCTTCGATTATAACAAACATATGCATTAACAAACTTTAAAACAGTCCCTTGAGTGTTTGTTATAACGGGATTTCACTGTATAAAGTTATGTGTCATCAACACATCACCCATCAACATCACGCTTATCAGCATCAACCAGTAACATAAACTTCCGATCATGAATTATCCGTATTAGTTGATTATTGAAATCAATATCATCAAAATCAATATCGCACCATCAGTAATATTGGACCACATGCATGAAAATAAAAACTAACAAAGTGATAATAATATTTTCTTTGATATTATAAGCCCAAGCTTTTATTATATAAATTCAGACCTTATCCTACTTTCTTATATTAAACATTAAATACAGTGTCAAAACTAAAAAAATCATTTGTTTTAATATACATAACGTGTTGGTACGCTCTTCGTTTCTCAAGTAATATGTGAAAACCTTTATGTATAAGTATCCATTGAATCATTTCAAGCCTCTTTGATGGACCTGAAAAACCAATGCAGATAGGCGGCTACCGTTCGCTCAGTATTTAAATTGCGCTAAATTTTTGGTTTAAAAAGTCAGTAAGTTATTCTACATTGTGTTTAGAGGACGAACCTTACCAACTCCGGAACCTTACCGACATTAATTGTTTAGTAAAAAATTGATATTTTTAATTTATTTATTGACAACGAGAAGTACAAACGACTATATTTCGGTATAGTTATCTCTCGGTGAGCTTGAGGAAAGTACAGTTCTCATACACTGCAATCTTTTTGAAGATTCCATATTAAGACTTTTATGAATGGTCACGGCAAACCCAGTTAACAAAGCGAAATAGAGCGGTTCTATTAGACATAGACGCTATTTTAACAGTAAAATCATAGCAGCTGGAAAGACGGTATCATGTCTTCCTACGGCTTCTTCCTTGCGTGCATCTTTAGAGAATATCATTCGGATCTACCACTTTTATAGTTTTTGTTTCATATACCCCCCCGCGTAACCAAACTCAGCACCATCATGAGCAATACTAAGCGTAGCATACCGTTTAAACAATTTCAAAATTATTATTTTATTATGTATCAATGTTTAAGAGTCATTTTTACAGCTCGTTAAGATGTTTACTATTAAATACTTAAAGTACGCGTGTAATTCTGTTTGTTTCTAATGTTAGGTCTAATATTTCGTGTTGTAACCTATTCATGAAATGACACCTTGCAACCTTCTTTTCATTGAGAAAGCCAACTTCCGAGTTATTTCGGGGGGAATTTTTGGCCCATTCCTCCACAATGACCCGTTTTAATTGTTCCCTGCCACTAATTTGGTGTTCACGGATCTTTCGCTCCAAATTATGGCATAAATTATCAATTGGGTTGAGATCTGGTGGCTGGGGAGGATGAGGAAGTATTGGCTTTACATTGTACAATAGCTTTGACGAATGCTTCGGGTCATTGTCATGTACGGAGCGAAAATCTTGCCCATGTCTCATTTTCTCAGCAATTCTTAATAAATTACCTTTCAAAATATCCAAATAATTAAACCGGTTCATTATGAAGGTGAAATGTATACACCCCTTCAGCTAAAAGCTCTTCAAACCATTATACTTCCTCCATCATGTTCTACTCAAGTTCAATGTTGGGTTTTCGCCACTCTATAACTCCCCCATCTGAACCAAAAACGTTAGATTTTCTTCCGTCTGAGGGAATAACATTTTCCCAGAACTCTTCGGGCTCACTCACATATCCCAATGCATATTCCAAGCGCTTTTTATATTTTTTTGTCGGCAAATACATTTCTTGCGTGTCGCACATCGACGATACTCTTGTTTATGCAAAATATTGCTTATTGTCTGAGGTTCTATCGCTCTTTTTTTGCGTTGATAAACTTTGGCAGCGATCGTTGAAGCACTAAGCTTTCGATGCTGTTTTATTGCCATCTCTATTAGATGTATTTGAGGTGTGTGCAGCTTTCGGTTGCGACCACGCTTAACAAGCATCTCTAGTGATTTGATTTTTTGGGAGTTCTGGATGAATTATTGAATCGAAGATCGCGGGCGATTAGTTAGTTTGGAAATTTCCTGTAAACTTTTACCTTCACTCTCCAATTTAATGATCAATTTTTTTAATTTCTACACTATTTTTGGTACGAGAATAACACATTTTTAATTAATTTGACAATATTTCTTTCACCATAAAAAAAGTACTACTAATTTACTTTCACGCAAAAAAAATTTCGTAATTTACCGTTAGTTGAAAATAGGAGTACAACAAATAATTAATTGTTAATATGCTAGTGTTAATTTTCACAAAAGTGCAAGTGTACGGACAATTATTTGAGATCGTTCAAGGTTGTTTAAATAGTAAATCATAGGAAACGTAAAAGTAAATTAATTTGCTTCATGATAATTATTATTTTGAGGTTGTTAAATGTAATTTGAGTTTAAAAAAAATAAGAACTGAATTTTGTGTTGACGACGTGATCAATTTCTACTATTTTCACTTTATTTTTTATTAAAAGGTTTTTACATACAAAATAGCCAAACAGATCAACGTTATATTAAAACAACACATTAAATTTGAAAATAACTATTCACTAAGAAATAACATAGAATTGGTAGACAAGATAAAATCGATCAATATTCCATATAACTTTAAATTAGCATCGTTTGATATAGTTAATATGTACACAAACATACCCATCGCAGAAACCATTGAAATAATTAAAAACCTTTTAATAAAAAATAAAGTGAAAATAGTAGAAATTGATGAAATAATCAACTTAATAACGGAAATCACAAAACAAAATTACTTCATACACAACAGTGAATATTACATACAAACAAAAGGTTTACCTATGGGAAGCCCACTTTCCGGTACTTTAGCTGAAATATACCTCAACGACTTTGAAAATAAATACATTATGAACAAAAATAATACATTTCACAAAAAACATCATATATTGGTATAGGTACGTTGATGACATCATCATATTATTTAATGGTTCCAATAGCCAAATAAACAAGTTTCACCAATACATAAACAACAAACAACCGTCCATAAAATTCACATTGGAATTAGAAAAGGACAACCAAATCAACTTTTTAGACCTTACCATAAAAAAGAACAATTCAAAACACACATTTAAAATTCATAGAAAACAAACACAAACTGACCACACCATACATAACCATTCACACCATCCTTACCAACATAAAATATCAGCATACAACCACATGCTACATAGATTAAACAATATACCAATGGAAGAACAAGATTACAATGAGGAACTGCACATTATCAAACACATAGCCAGAAACAACGGGTACAAATCTACTTTAATCGACAAAATAAACAACAGAATAAAAATAAAACGGTATCAACAACAAATGACTACACTAACCAACAATGATGTAAAAAATGAAAAATACATCAGTGTAGAATACAATAAACATACTAACATAATTATACAAAAGACACTCAATAGCCTTGGATACAAAATTGCTTACAAAAACAATAATAAAATAGAACAAAAATTGAAACACATAGAAAACAAACAACCAACCGACACAGGTGTATATAAAATTAAATGTAACGATTGCGACAAATTCTACGTTTGACAAACAGGCCGATCGTTTGAAAAAAGATTCAAAGAGCACATCAGTGATATCCAAAAAACTAATCCCAAATCTAATTATGCGCAACACATAAAACTTGAAAAACATTCATACACAGATTATAATACTAATTTAACAATAATACATAGAATTAATAAAGGACAAACTTTAAACAGATTAGAGGAGATTGAAATATACAAAAACAAAGATAACAATAAAATATTAAACGATAAAATAAACACGAAAACAAACAAAATTTACGACCTCATCATTCATAACACTAACAAAAGTAGGAGGAGAAAAATAGATTAATACACCAAAAAAGTATATAAATACAATGTAATTTTAAGATAAATATAATAGTTTTTAAAGAACCGACGATGGAGTAAACTCCGAAATCGATTTTCTGTATAAATATAAATATTGTTACTATAAGGCACAGCTATTAAATTAAATAATAAATATAGCATAAAATAATCTAGTATTGTTTTAATTATCATTATAGAAGTAACAAAATATTATCACATAATTAAAAAATGGATATTAACCATTATAACTTATTTAATAAAGCATTTTTTAAAGAAATCTTGAAAAAAATGTATTTATTATCAATTTAACCTTATTATTGGCACTGTGCTAGATAAACTAATTAATATTGCGATAAGAAAACGTTTATTTGAGTAATTTGTGAGTAATAGTTTTTAAGTTATACATAAGTGAAATTCAATGTGACTAATTTTACAGTAGAACCTTGGTTATCTCTGTAACGGTTACAGATAGGCTATGTGCTGTTTTATAATTTTTTGTTCAGATTAGTGCCCTACATCACCTCCTGAATTTATTTTACTTACTTAAGAGTCACCCTGTATATGCAAAATAAACAAAATAATATTAAGGGGTAAAGCCAAATTCGCGAAAGAGTGTAGAGTCGACAACAAGTTACATAAAGTAGTGGTAGTCTATTTTAAAAAATGAGACAACTAGTGTTGTAAGCATGAACAAGTTTCAATTTTTTGACCAGACACAGGCCACAGGCTGATCTATGTAAAAGAAGCGTTTATACTGTTGCTACAGTGTTCATTTCGGTTTAGCATTGCTAATTTACATGGGTATAAACGCGGCAAATAACTCGAAGAGTACTCAAATGGTGTGAGCAATGGGGTTGTTTAGTATATTTTTAAGTGTTGTGACAACAATTCTTTTATGATAACCATGTTCTATGTAAAAGGTTGTATTTTTTGTGTGCCAAACTCCTATCATATTAATTTAATAATAAATTAAGGATCCGGGTTAAACCGTGGTATTTAAATATAGGCCGGATATGTTGGTTACATCACTATTGTAAATACTAAATAGTACAACATTTTCCCAGTCAACATTGCTATTTGAGAAAGGATTTTACTTTTTACATAATACTATTCAAAATTGTTTGTGCAAGAAAAATTTTCGTTACATCATAAAAAACAAACCTCCTTAAAAATAAAAATCGGTAAATCATTAGTATGGTGGTGCGCTTATTACAAATAATACCAGAAAGTAAAGCATACAATTCAAAGTTTGGACATACGAAAACTAAGCGAACTACGCAAATATGCGAAACCACATTTTGGTATAACAATAGGGGTCTGTTTCCTAAGCCTACCATATAATGGTTTGAGTACTATCAACCAATTCCCAATCATAAAAATATGCATTTTACTAAAATTCCGGACTCTGCTCATTATTATTAAGAACCTAATAATACACGCTCGTTGTATAAAATAGGTTTTTTTATTGCGATCTCAGCCAGCTAAAATAAAATGGCATTCTATTCTGAACTCTAGCGAACGAAAAAGAAATGAAATCTTTTGAAGTGTTTTTTTATTCGCTCCGGATAGCTGCTATCGAGAGCCGTCATTTTTCTATGCCTAAATTTAAATTTGACGCGCTATTTATTGGTAAACTAAACTTATTTAACATCAAACTATCATTTTTAATTCGATTGTTTACCAAAAACTTCTGTAGCGACTCACTCACAATTCAATTCAATCTTTCACATAAATATTCATCACTCGTTCATCGCCACAATTAGCGCACTCATATTCACACTCATTCACATGAACGCACCTTGTTCTCCAACGCAACACACTTCATTTCATTAAAATATATGTACATCTGTCAAAATCTCGCGCGCTATAGAAAACAAAAAATATTCATTCTCTCGTTTACCTGGGCTGGGATGTTCTAACATCACTATTTTCGATATTCGATACGCTTTATGTCTCTTTTTTCAAGAACAAAATCGCATTATCTTTCACAATTATTGTCTAAGTATTTTCGATTCAGCCTGCTATTTCTTCATCACTTTATCACAACAAAAATTTTTTGTGATACTTTGTCGATTATGTTGAAAAAGGATAGGAAAGAAATTTATTCTAATAGGCTGAGATCGCAATAGATGAGCGTAATTGAGGAAGCGAAATAATGGGCAACTTTGTTCATGAAAAAAGAGACATAAAGCGTATCGAATATCGAAAATAGTGATGTTAGAACATCCCAGCCCTGTTTAAGCAAAACAACACGCGATTAAAATATATGTATATCAGATTAAAAACCAAAACCTTAAAAGTAAACTTCGGTAAATAAAAAATCCAAAAAACGCAAGGGATATCCATATTTTGCGCGATACTTTTTTGGATTTTGTTCTCATTCAAAAATTGAATTAATAAATAGTGGTGGTGGAATTTATATTCATTAAATATTTTGTGTACTTTAATTTTCCTGAAAAAAAAATTATAAATAAAATGTCGGTCACATAACACTTGTATTTGTGTGACCATAATATAAAATAAACTTGTATATTTGCATGTGTACATCACATATGCTAAATTGGTGACCATCGACAACCGTTTTTACAGTTAAATCATAATATAACACAAAAACACAAAATCATAAAAAGTGAAAAGTGATACAAAACAAGAAAATAACGAAAAAAATTGTTAAAAAAGAAAAACAACACAACAAGGCCACGCCGGAAATTTTTTTTTATACACGCTTAACAAAAACGAAGCGCTTGGTGCAAAATATTGCACCAAGCAACAGGTTAGTGTACAATACATTCATTTGCTTTAAGAATATACTGCTGAATTTTCTTTCCTTTTTTTTGGGGGGGGGGAAAACGCGAAACACCCAACACGTTTGATTAAAACCAAAATTCAAACGATACCACGGTAAATACAAACGGGACAGCTTTACATACAACATTAAATTCCACAATTGATACCACATTTACATAAAACAATGAAACAACGGTATACAGAATAAAATTAACAAACGGAATAACAAATGAGATACACGGATTAAATACAATACAGTTATATACATATATGCAAGCGGCGATCAACATACATTATTTTTGTTTTAGAAAAATATACACGTACAACAAGGGGACACATAACCTAAAATAAAAATCGAATCTGTTCGAAGCCTTGTTATATAAACGGCCGGGTACAAAATAAAAGCACCGGCCCAGTGGTAAGCGCAAATTTTATTATTTAAAAAAAAAATAATAAAAATAACACGAGAATAATCTAATACAGGGTATTTATTTTTTTTATCATTCACGCACGTCATATGTGCAACGCAAACATGGAGTCATGAATTCAACACATCAAAAATAACTACAGCAAAAGAGAAGATCAAATCACCGACACACAGGGTGCAAGGGTAACATCGCAATTCAACCGCAAGTTTTTACTTAATATTTATTTTTTTTATATTATAATTGATTTTATTTCTGGAACAGTCATTGTAAAATATCTAGTTCCATTCAAATACTTGTCATTAATTTAAACTTTTGGAACTTTGGCTGAAGTTAAAGTAAATTAAAAAAAAAAAAAAAAAAATATTATTATCATATCAATTATATATAATTATTGTAAAATTTTCACCACCACACCGAGTACACCTTCTTTTGTCGATACTATTTTTCTTTCCGGGGCACACATTTGTTTTTTGTTTATCGTTTTGTTGGAAACCACTTAAAATTCATATATTTCATTATTTTCATTATATTTCACGGTAACCATTCCGCAGACTAAAATTTCATTTGATTTTTCGTTTTTTGGGTTTTCTCTTTACCACTGAAATCCGACGAGGTGTGTCCCAAGACGAAGGTGACGGCTCGTCCCGTACTTGGGGACATCTAGTCGGACGACAGCTTTTACGGCATACATTTTTTTTTTGTTTTGTCAACACACGGTACCCATTCCGATTAAACTTCAATTTTATTTAATCAATGGTCAAGATTAAATAAAATTGAACGGTCAAGGTCTGATTTAAAATACGCAAGATACAATAATGTCCGACAACGGGCAGGAGATGGTCGCCCCACAAATAAAAGGCGAGGTCGAGGCCACCTCTCGTACGATCAAGCTCCAGCAATTCTGGATGGACAACGCGAGAACATGGTTCAACATGGCGGAGGTACAATTTCGTATTACAAATATAAAAACGGACAAAGAAAAATTTGTAAGTCTTTTGTCCGCGCTTTCTCCTCAGGCGTGCGAGAGTGTCCGATATTATGGCGGATCCACCCACAGAAAATTTGTACGAAACTTTGAAATCGGCCCTGCTTACGCGTCTAACTCCTTCAGACGAGCATAAACTTGAGGCGTTACTGTCGACTCAAGAATTGGGAGACAGGCGACCATCAGAGGCACTCCGCCACATCAAAAACCTAGCTGGCACACAATTTAGTACGGTAGTGATTAAATCGTTATGGGTGAGAAGAATGCCGGAGATTATACGGATAGCCTTGTTGGCACAGCCCGACACACGAGGTCTGGAGGATCTAGCTGCCACAGCAGACAAGATGTACGCGACAATGTCAACAACTCAAAATCACGGTATTGCTTCCGTAACACGCCAGTCACGTTCCACAGTCCGCACGGATCCGGTTCGACAGCCTGCTGCGAACACAACAAATGCCACGATCGAACAACGACTAGCAAAAATCGAGGCATCATTAAATAATATATTAAACCACAATCGCAGTCGTTCAAGGGGTCGACAAACGCCAACACAAGCCGGTTTCCGTCGCAGCTCCAATTCACCTTCCCCCAGCAATAATAACCGCCGTTATGACAAGTGCTGGTACCATTGGAAGTTCGGCGAAGCTGCACGAAAATGCGTAGGCCCATGTAATGTTGAATCAAAATCCAACATGGAAGTGGAAATCAACCAAAAAAACGAGTCACTCACCGGGTAGAGATGACAACATCTCACACCCATCACATAGGTCGATTATTTATTCACGACCACATTAATAAATTCATATTTCTTATAGACACTGGCGCTGACCTTTCGGTCATTCCAGCACATTATTATAAAAACGCGTTTTCATTCACAAAACGCGATCCCGATCTAGTCCTATCGGCTGCCAATAGCACAACAATTTTTACCTTTGGCATAAAATTGCTTCAAATGGACATCGGACTTAAAAGAACATTCACTCATGCATTCATTTTTGCTGATGTGAATCGTCCGATTATTTGCGCCGATTTCCTGTGTAAATTTGGCTTCTTTGTTGATACAGTGACTAAGCTGTCAATCAATGCCACAATGGTTCGTGATAACACACCAACTCTGATCCATTTTTCAGTCAACAACGGCTATGCCACTCTGCTTAAGAATTACCCATCACTTACAGCGGAGCCGAACTATAACTTACCAGTTCGACACAACGTGGTTCATCATATTGTCACATCTGCCCGTGTCAAGACCACGTCGGCTAGATCAAGTGAGACATAAAGCCGCTCAAACAGAATTCCAACACATGGTGGAATTAGGGATTTGCAGGCCCTCTGCATCTCCCGTGTCTTGTCCACTTCATATGGTGAAGAAAAAAGATCAAGATTGGAGACCATGTGGGGATTATCGGCGTTTAAATACGGTGACAACACCGGATCGCTACCCGATACCCCACATTCAAAACTTCTCCATGCACTTGCATGGATGCAAAATCTTCTCCAAGATTGATCTTGTCAGAGCTTACCATTTAATTCCCGTCGCACCTGAAGACGTTCATAAAACGGCAATCACAACACCGTTTGGCCTCTTCGAATTCACCCGAATGCCATTCGGCTTACGCAATACCGCTCAAACGTTTCAGCGTTTCATGAACGAAGTCGTACATGACTTGGACTTCGTTTTCGTCTACATTGACGACATTCTTATTGCATCAAAATCTGAGGAACAACACAAACAGCACTTGGAACAACTCTTCCACAAACTAACACAGTTTGACGTGCATATCAAGAGCTCAAAGTGCGTTTTTGGCGTATCCACTCTTGACTTCCTCAGTCACATGATAACACCTAATGGTATTCTGCCATCTGAAGAACGAATTAATGCCATTAGGGATTTCCCAGCCCCTACTTCAATTAAAAGTATACAGCGATTTGTCGGCATGGTAAATTATTACCACCGATTCATACCAAAACTCGCTCAAACACTCGCACCAATTCACAGCCACTTGGCAGCATTACTGAAAAAACCCAAGAAAGCCAAGAATTTCACTTGGCCTGACGAATGTCAACAAGCATTCACGTCACTAAAAGCTGAATTGGCCCAGATAACACTTCTGGCACACCCACTGAGCGACTCAAAGCTCAGCATAACCACTGACGCATCAAACACTGCTATCGGTGCTGTACTACAACAGTACAATAACGAGTGTTTCGAACCATTCGGATTCTTTTCTAAGAAACTCTCGGATGTCGAAAAGAAATATTCCGCATTCGATCGGGAATTACTCGCAATTTATCTAGCAGTCAAGCACTTTAGATATTTTGTCGAAGGTCGGGATTTCACAATATACACCGATCATAAACCTCTGACACGAGCAATTCAGTCTAAAACTGAACGTAATCCGAGGCAATCTCGCCACCTGGATTACATTAGTCAATTTACCACGGACATTCAGCATGTTCACGGATACGACAATGTTGTCGCAGATACACTATTGCGCACAACAGATAATGAATTGGCCACAGTCGAGACACACATCGACTTACAAACAATCGCAAACGCACAAAAAGCAGACCTAGAACTTCAGAATTTACTTTCTGGTTCCGAATGTCACAGTAGTTCATCAATGAAACTAGAAATTTTCAAACTGCCTGGCCTCGAAATAGTCTGCGAAATCGCAGGTGGGAACAATCGCCCATACATCGCAGACTCACTACGTCACACCGTATTCAACACACTACACAACATTTCACATCCTGGAGTCCGTGCAACTCGTAAATTGATTGCAGCTCGATACTTTTGGCCCTGTATAAACAAAGACGTAGGCAACTGGGCCCAGTCTTGTTTATCCTGCCAACGTGCTAAAGTTCAAAGGCACACAAAATCACCCCATGGACAATTTGAGATTCCGCTTGGTCGAGCATATCCATATAGACATCGTAGGACCACTTCCGCCATCTAATGGATACTCATATTTACTCACTTGTGTCGATCGTTTCACTCGCTGGCCTGAAGCATACTGCATGGCCAATATGTCAACTGCAACCATAGCTACGACCTTTGTCAACAACTACGTATCACGATTCGGCGTACCCCTTAACATCACAACAGATCAAGGAACGCAATTTGAGTCCAAGCTTTTCAATGAGTTAACAAAACTCCTTGGCTCACATCGAATACGGACAACGGCTTATCATCCGCAAGCCAATGGTATGGTCGAACGCTTTCATTGGCAACTCAAAGCCGCGTTAATGGCCAGAAACAACACAATCAATTGGAGTTCGGAAATACCAATCATATTACTTGGTATCCGAGCAACAGTGAAGGAAGATCTTAAGTGCTCACCGGCAGAATTAGTTTACGGTCAAACCATCAAACTACCCGGTGAATTCTTTATCGAGAATCCTCCTTCACCACTCCCAACCACCGACATAATCATCGACCAACTGCGACAAACCATGCGCAACCTCATACCTAAACACCACGTCAATCAAAACAAGATGACGCATTTGTTCCAAAATCGCTCAACAACTGCGATTTTGTTTTCATAAGAACAGACAAGGTTCGCACGGGATTAACTCCTCCCTATGATGGTCCGTATAAAGTTTTACGCAGACATAGGAAACATTTCATCGTATCGATCAATGGAAAAAATTCCAACGTTTCAATCGATCGACTTAAACCAGCTTACGGAATACTTAGTTCGTCTAAGCAAACATCAAGCCATCGGGTTCACAAAACCGTTCGTATAGCTTCCACTCATATAATCATTCCCTAGGGAGGGGGAAAATCACTCGCAGGGGAGTCCTGTAGCGACTCACTCACAATTCAATTCAATCTTTCACATAAATATTCATCACTCGTTCATCGCCATAATTCGCGCATTCATATTCACACTCATTCACATGAACGCACCTTGTTCTCCAACGCAACACACTTCATTTCTTTAAAATATATGTACGTCTGTCAAAATCTCGCGCGCTATAGAAAACAAAAAATATTCACTCTCTCGTTTACCTGTTTAAGCAAAACAACACGCCATTAAAATATATGTATATCAGATTAAAAACCAAAACCTTAAAAGTAAATTTCGGTAAATAAAAAATCCAAAAAACGCAAGGGATATATATTTTGCGCGATATTTTTTTGGATTTTGTTCTCATTCAAAAATTGAATTAATAAATAGTAGTGGTGGAATTTATATTCATTAAATAGTTTGTGTACTTTACTTTTCCTGAAAAAAAATTATAAATAAAATGTCGGTCACATAACACTTGTATTTGTGTGACCATAATATAAAATAAACTTGTATACATATTTGCATGTGTACATCACATATGCTAAACTTCATTTAAAAATTTTTTGGCTCTACTTATTTATACGGAGCGCTATCGGGAGCCATTTTTTATATGACAGCTCTCGATAGCAGCTATCCGGAGAGAATAAAAAAACACTACATTTGATACCATAAATTATAACAAAAATTTACTGTAAGAAGTTAGTGTCTATTTAATTTTATTTTCGTAAAATTGTAATTATTAGAAACACAAGAAAACAAAAACGAATTTACACAAGGTGGATTTGGTTTATTTCATATAAGGCAAAATAGTTAAATTTTAATGATTTATTTGTTTATAACTCGGTTTCGATCCTCTTTAATCTTGAGCTCAACTGTATGTTATCTTTGCAATATTAGTCGTGTTTTCCATGAGAACTGCACTAGAACTCAATAAATTTTAAAATCCTTTTATTCTATGTAAACAGAAAAAAAAATCACAAAGTGCTAATGTGTAGTACATTTAACTAAATACAGATTTTAAGTTGTTACAGCAATAAATAATTACAATTATAGCTTATTTTTTAATTACACTTGATAAACCCATGAATTTATCGAGTGTAGTTGCGTGTAATGACATCAGCAAGAAATAAGAAAATATTGATGAAATAACTGAAGGGGGAAATTTTTAAACTTAAAATGTGTATTTATGTCGATACACTTACACATTCGCGCTTTATGAATTTTTTTTTCCCGTTTACCTAAAATAAAAGTAATTTAAAGTTTATCGAGTTCTAGTGGAAGCAGTTCTCATGGAAAACACGGCTACTAACGGTAAAATAGAAAACTCTAAATTGCTCCAAAGTAAACTACAAGATAACTCAACCTCAAATATAAATGTAGTAAATGTTCTTATAAAAAAGGTATTTTTAGCTCAAAGAGCTAAATTTTTATTCTGAAAAATAGGCATTTGAAGGTTTAAATTTATGATGACCTCACAATTCGTTGCTAAAATGTTTGTTTATTTTGTTTGCAATACAAGATTCTTTTCTTTACTGTTCTTGTTTAGCTTACTGCTTTGTTACATATAATGGTGAAGGACATACAATATTTATTATACAATTAAGGAAATAAATTGAATGCAATTTTTTCCTCAATTTTGAAGAATGGGCTATTTTCACAAATCTTGAGATAACCTCAAGAAGACCTTCGAAATTTTTCGAAAAAATATAAGAATTCAGAATTCTTCAAAATTAAATTTCCCCTTCACATCACCTGATGACTCTTTTCACCTGAGTCAGAGCGGTATTTTTTTACTCGTTTATGTTTAAAAGAAACATAAAGAATGAAGAATTGTTCAGAATTTGGAATAAAAATATAAACTTACTAATAGTAATATCATTCATTCCAATCGCTAAAATATCAACTCACATGAGCCTTGTAGAGATCACTGATCAAACAGGACTGCGGTTAAAGCTTCCGCCTTTGTTTACCGGGATTCAATCTCTGTAGGAAAGGCATGCGCAGAGGATTTTTTATCATCTGATTACCTTCGGTGATGGCGATGGACACATGTATAACCCTTGTTGAAACGCAGAATTAATGTGTCTTTAAACAGACTAATACTTTTTAGGAGTATTATGCTTATTAATGCTGAACACTAGTCCACTAGTCCAATTAAAAAGGAGCGCATAAGAGTAAACGATAAATCATTTCATATTGATCTTTAAAAACGTTTAAATTGACATGCATTTTAAATATCTGATGAGGCCATGATGAAAATCAATGATGTGCGATGTTACCGCCAAAAATAATTGCCAACGGATTTTTTTTAGCACATGGTCGGTGCATCAACAGTAATAAAATTTATCAAACAAATTGATTTGTTTAGTGATGTGACGTTTCCAAAATTTTACTGGTAAAATATTTTACGGAGTGTTCGGCACTGACCTTATTTTATTGAAGAGCCTTTGTTTGACTCGCCGTTGGCTGGTTGTTAGAGACAAAAATTTCACATTTTTGGCTAACCAATAAATAATTTGGGCGGAACAGCTAGGATTATAGACGTCTATCACGTAATTTATGAAATGTATTTTGTACAGAACGACCATTTTCGTAATAAGTTTGGAGAACCAAAACGCGTTGTTGTGTTGTAAACGAATCAATGACTAAAAATGGCATCGTTTTGACTTTTCATTTGTCAGAATAGATGGAGCACCCTTCTAGTATCAAAAATTGCACCTTTAATTAAAAGGTAAGACACACACTTTCGGAATGCAATAAGTCGTAAAAGACAGGCTATTTGCAAATCTGATATTTTCAAATTTCATTTTTTCATGTGAGACAATTAATTTTTTTGTAATACCCATACTCCAGTCGAATTCTTCAACCATTTTGAGTCGCTGTCAAAACAAATATTATAATATTTAGCTTCATGAAGCTAGCAGACTGAAATGGGTTCAATTCAATTTTTTCAATTATTTTGATTTGAACAGAGAATAAAACAGCACAAAATATGCCAACTAGCAAACCGAAACGAAACAAAAAACGACAAAAGTAAAACGAAAAACGACGGAAGGAAAAGAGAATCATAAAAGAATGTATAGTCAAAGATGCATTTAGGTAAAATTATAACCATAAAGTTTAAAAATGTGGATTTGCCCTAAATTAGCCGAAATTGTCAATATTATACTGGTGTGCTTGCAATGCATGTTAGTATAGCACATAACTGAACTTTCTGTACTTCATCCAATTAGAAAAACAATCGAATAAATTTCTTCGAATTTTTATAAAGAAATCAAGTTTATTTAATCATAAATTATCCAATTGCAAACCAGTTTTGGACTGGTTTCGAAACCTAACGGTAACCGCAGCACTAAAACAAATAAAAGTCAAAACTAAAACGGCAAAACAGAAATCAGTATCTACCAGTTTCCGTTTTGTGAATATTTCATTTTCTCGTTGAATAATTTCGTTCCACCAATTTATATTCTAGTTCTCTTTGCAAGATTTACTTTTAGTACTACTCGTAGTTCTAAGTAAACTTGTCAAAAAAGAAAATAAATTGTCATTTTTAAAACAAAAATTACATGTTTGTCAATGAGCTATGCATTTAAAATGATGCTTTTGTGCTTTGTATAATAATAAAGGAGCAATCTTACATGGTTAGTTACATCGCGGTCAATTAAATCGGGAACTTTCTTTTTATTCCTGGACCAAGTTGATCGGCAGGTATATATTCCAGGGACTGTTTCTCTATTGCTTCTGGAATCTGGAAACCGATTGAGCATGTTTGACATTGTAATCAGCCTCCACAAGAAATTTATTACCGAGCTGGGTAAAATAATCTAGGTGGGTACGAAAGAAATTCTATAAATATGAGACGTACTATTTCGAAATTAAAATAGTGTTCATCAAAATAACGTGCTCCTTAATACCGTACAGCAATTTCAACATTTTATGAACAAAGAAGAATAAGAGAAAGGGGCTGGCGGTTATTAATTGAAAATAAAACTTGGTAATGAAATTTTATTCATTTGTGCATTTGTAAATATTGGTACATTCACATTTCACATTTTACCTTCACTAGCTGTGCTTCTGGACTCCCATTTCACTTTTCGTATGACCAAAATTTCCAAATGTGCTTTGAAATCTGTCCAAAAATTAAATGATTAATAAAAAATATATAAATCATTACTTACCTTCCTCGAGCCAAATTCACTGCCAATTCAGTTAACTTAAGGATAAATTCCACTGGACTAATAATCATGTTTCACCGACAAATTCTACGAAAAGAAATTTTGACGTTTCATTTCACAAAAGCAGGATTTATTTTCTCAATTCACTGAACCGGAATATGAAATCCTCATTTAGAAAAAATCCCATTCAACAAAATAATTCCACACAACCGGAATCAAATTCGGTTTTGTTTTTGGTTGATGCAAATACTTATTATTAAAATACGTTAACAATTTCCGAACTTTGCATTTTTTTTACGAATATATGTATCAGCAGCGGTACGTAGATGTTCTACTAACGGAACTACATTCGTACTATACATAATGAATTCCATCGCGAATTACTTTGAATATCCGTAAATGATTTATATTAATCAATAATGTTAAGTTTACATGTTATGTAGGGGCAGGCTCTACTTTTTACAATTTCATTAATTAAAACGATTATAGTTACAACCACTTTTAAATTTGTACACCGAAAACCGATAAATAACAAAATAATCATTTTATTTAGTTTTACTTGGTAGATATAGTACCGCCATAGTACAACTACGGTATAACAACAATATTATTTTTATTATAGAGTAAAATACGACAAATCAACCTAAAAACTGTATTTGATTTAGAAATTATTAAGACCGGTGCAATTTAATAAGTCTATATAATTCGCATTAAATGTAACGACGTTAATCGTATTAAATTATTTATGCAACATTAAGTTTAACATTTGTTATGTTAATGTTATAAATTTTATTGAAACCTATTCACAAACTAATCAAAAATCTTTACGGAAGCAGTGTTTTCGTTGTTTACTATGATTCGCCGCCACTACTAAGCGTGGCGATATCAAATGATCATTTTTAGTAAAATCATGTTTCAAAACCTGTAGTGGAACCTTATTCAATCTATTTTTATCCAACCAAATGAAAAAAAAAAAAAAAACAAATCCGAGAAAAACTGCATATTAACTAATAATAAACTAGTAAATAATTTACGAATTGAAGGGTTATACAATAGTTATGCTGGAATCAGATTTGCAGAATTCTGCAAGCATCGAAATTAGGAAACACTAGTTTATATGGAATGAATTACATGGACTCTGCTTGCTATGCAGAATTCTGCAAGTTGTCTCTATTTCTAATTTTGCTGCGAATCAGTAGGCTACATTACATAAAAGAAAACAAATTTAGTACAATTTGTAAACTTTTTATTTTTTTCAATCAATTTTTTTAATTTGCTGACAGAAAATAAGTTTTGTGTTTCAAGCGCCAAAATTTAGGATAAAAACTTATTAATTTGTGACAAAATAAGGAATCATTCATTTAAAAAAATTGTACATTAAAATTAAATATGTATCAAATAATGAATGCCATAAAAAAAACCTTTGCTTGCCAAAAAAGCTAGCAAAAATTCTGCTCATGTGTTTCCAGCAATATACAGAAAAATACAGAAAACGCTTAAGAAATCGACTGATTCGTCATTTTTCATTTATTTTTGTAAAGTTCGCCAAACCGAACTTATAAAATAATAGTACCAGTACCGTTTTGGAAGGGGGGAAATAATGATTTGACCGCCTCGTTTTATGCGAGGTATTATTAGTTGTATTTTTAATATAAAAATTGTGAATGTGTGCGGGTACCGTGAAAAAATTGTGTCCGTGCACATACATAAAAATAATAAATCTTGCACAAAACTTAAGCATAAAAAAATATAATTTTTGTTTAATAATTTTGTTCAGGAAGTGATTTTGAAAAACGGTTGTACCAACCCCCAATCCTACAAAATATAATATTTTTTTGTTCTGAACACAATTACTAAACAAAAATGAAATATTTTGATGGAATCTGAACGCAAAATTATTTTTTGGTGCTTTACGAATCATAATTTTTTGTGCAAGAATATTAATTTTTTGATGTAAGGTTAAATACTAACTAAGCTTTTTATACTTTTTAAAAATATATCTGCACTTTTACTCGTAGTTATATTAAGACTGTGCCCGAAACCTGTGATAAATATTTTTTAGTACATATTTTTGATATTTATTTTTAGCGTATTTCCTTGACAAATTTACAACAATAATTGCATGTAATAAATCCCCGCAAGATTAACATTAACCCCAAAAAAAATTGGGTTTAATTAAACATAATTCTAATTCTTGGTTATCATACCTGCCACCAGAGCCATAACACATAGTAAATTTATATTTTATTTCGAAAGGTTGGCTTTTGTCAATTAAATCAAATTGGCTAATTTCTTGGAAAAAAAAATTAACCCAAAATAATTCGAATTAAATTTTGGTCAACAAAATATGCTTATTGTCTTTTGTTATGATAATTTTTGACATAAGCATAATAAATTATTTGTTCGGTCGACATTTAACATGGACAACATGGTTGCCTTAGCATTTTACATCATAAAAATGAAATTTCAACTAGTGATTATGTAAACGTTAGCAGCAACATAATAATAGGAAAATGATAATTTTCTTTTTTCAACTGCAGCAGCTTGCCGACTATTATTGTTTTCTAGTGAGATGATTTGTCCACGTAATCGTGTATGTCAACTATAAGGTAAATCTTAATTAAATGGCATATTGATCTAGTGAACCGTAAATGTGAAATACCACTATCGCCTGATAGATTATTGGGCCAATTATAGAATTAATTGATCGATTGATTTAAAATGTTGAACTGTATGTACTACATCATTAACGATTTATTTGAATTCATATATATAGAGCTGCCTCCAATATTTTTAATTTTGCTTTACAAATTCTTATTTGAGACCACCCGTGACCCTGTATAGAAACAACTATACCGTAATTTATTTTCCAAAATTTTGGGGAGAATTATTGCACCATCATGCTATTGTACTATACCCTAACAAATACAGCCCTACGCTGCAATACATATATAAAACGAGAGCCAATTCGATCCGTGTAAAAGGATTGCTTTCCATTAAAATCGAACAACAACATGACAGATGGGGAAATATTTCAAAAAATTATTACACGATTCCGAGCAGCGTAATAAAAATTTGTGAATGTAGGGGAATATTTTTCAAATAAATGTCAAAAATTAGTACTAAAAAATATTTATCACAGGTTTCGGGCACAGTCTAAGTAGTAATTCCACTATTAATCAAATTTATGAACAAAAAAAATTTAATAAATTATTTACGTGTTGGACTTAAATGTACAATAAGTTAATTTAATTGCTTTTAAAATGAAACAAAAAATCCGTCACCGCGTTTATTTATTTTATAAGTGAAAAGTCTACAAATTTGACTTGAAAGCATTAATTTGTACATTAATAAGACACTATAGAAGTTGGTACTTTTATGTATAAAAATCCAAACTTTATTTTGTTACAAATGTTTAGTAAATGTGTTTGCATTTATTAAATTTATATTTTGTTAATTAAATTTAATTCATTTATTTATTTCAATATATTTTTATAATTATAATTTACTTTTTTATCACTACGTTATTATTTTATTTTTCACCACACTACGTTTTAATTTATTTCCGTATTTAAAGAAATGCCAACGCACGAAATAACAAATTGCTTCGCGGTCATGAAAATCCACGCACTTCCGTTTCGCAAGAAAACCAATAGAAGAGTGCTTTTTTATAAGCCGAAAAAAAAAATCCGAAATCCGATTTTTTTGTTTAATTGTTTTTTATGTTGGTCATCTGCCAACTCGTGACGCTGAGTTCAAACAAATATTTCGTTTGTTTTTTAATTTGTGTCTCGTATGCCAGAGAGTAATCGCATGCCAATCATCATTGTTTGAAAACGAGATGGAGTCACAGAGGGAAAACTGACAAATTCGAAATCGGTTCGAAAAGAAGAATATTGAAAGCGAGATGGAGTAAATACCACAAAACATAATTCAATGTTCAATTATATTTTGTGTACATACTATTTCGCTAGATGACAAGTAGAAATATGTTACGCAAAGAAATATCTTATGCGCAAACCCTGAGCAAATTTCAATGTATATAACAAAAAACTGTTTTATATAATTGAAATGCGTGAGCCGCTACAACACAATGAAAAACAAAAATTATTTATTGTCATAAAAATTACATTAATTTATAATACATTTTTAATAAAAATCACAACAAACTTTAAATTTAGACAGTAAAGCTGTAACATACTAGAAGTTATTGACAATTTGTAAAATAAAGAAAACACAAAGAAATAATTAAAATTTTTAATTTTTTAAAATCTTTAATGTGCTGAATATTTTAAGGGACACAATCAAAATAAATATACCGCGTGTAGTAATGCGACAAATATTTAAAAAAAAATAAAACACATTTATTAAAAAAATCTTCAAAACACATTAGAATACACTTATGAATAATGAGAAAAAATTGCTACGTAGTATAAATACATAGTTCAGAAAGTAAAGTAGTGTCATATTATTTAAAATTGAAATTAATATCGAACTAACAAGTTTTGTTTTAAATTATATCATATTTATTTCTTTAAAAGCGAAAATCTGCAAAATAAATTAAAAATAATTTTCAGATTGAGAATATTAGAACTTCCTTGTAACGGGTAAGCCCCAGAAGTAGAATAGTAGATTACGAATATGAAAATTGGAGCTTGAGCGATAGCGATGATTCCAATCATATGGGTTTTGCAGTAGTTCCTTCCGCATGTGTGTTAGGATACTATTTTTTTAGGAAATTTAAAAATTATTCATAATTTTAGAAAAAAAATGTTGGTACACAAAAAAACAAAAATTGTGGAAATCATGTGGCCATAGGAAATGGCAATGAAATAAATATTATGAAATATCATGAAACAATATCGTGCCAATATTTTTGCAACACGGTTTGATGCAAAGATCCCTTTTCTGTATTATTTTAAACAAAAAATCTTAGTCGAATCCATCATCATTACGTTTTTGGCATTACTTCCCTTTGATTTTATACCTATGCACATGAGAGTACATTAAATAAGAGATTAAATGAGAGTACATTAAAACCCTCAGCAAAATAAAAGCAATAAGCCTGAAAAATATTTTTTTCACTCGTCAAGTGGTAAATCGATAATATATTTCTAAAAAGTTGTCTGTAAAAGAGACTTATGGTGTGTTTTTTATTCGTGTCTGCCCTAATTCGCGATAGCAATTATTCGAATTAAGTTAATTTAAACTCAAATGTTGTTAAATTTTTGGATTACCTAAGTTACTGCCAATACACATGTTAATTATATTTTACATAACTACATTTTCATTGATACCACTCGATAGCTAATAATAACTAAATTATAAAAATAAAAAAAGAAAAATATAAAAAATGGAACTAAATTGAGAAACACATAATAAGAAAAATAGTTTTCATTTTAACTTAGAAATGCACTAGCTTCAAAACTTTAATATCGTTTTTCTCAAAAATGTGTTTTCTGTAGTTATGTAAAAGGCTTTTAGTACACGGAAGTACAGATGTCTCCTAAAATTAACAAAAACAATCCCGTTCGAAAAATTTGTTAGTTTAGTTAGATCTGTATAATCTCTCCAATTGTGGAGGTTAGCCAGAACAAAGGTATTGTAAGAAACCTCACAAATAATTCCAATGTTTTTTTTTTTTTTGTTAAATTTGGAAGATATCTGTATCTAAATTGTAGATCAAAAAATTGACAATATTGGATTTTAAATTATCCTAATTCGAATAATTTTTACCGCGGACTAGTGCAGATACGAATAAAAATCCACCAAAAAATACCATAAATTCATAGCAATTAAGATTGGGATTCACATGACTGTGGTGTTACTACGAGGCGAGTTATATTTAAACTGGCAGAGAATATAATATTAATCTGCTTCAGTTGAGAAGAAAGAATTTTGTTTGCCTTGCGTTATATAATGATTTTATATGAATTACAAACCTATTGCCATATCAACATATGTATATACGACAGTGAAAATGCAGCAATATGGACGATTGAAGAATCTCGATTTTTATGTATCTACCTCATTTTTCCTATGTTCGCAAAACCGCTGATAGCACATTTACTACGGTTAGACGCAATTTTTTGCAACTGTTACATGTTTTCTATCTCCGTCAATTATCACTTCTTAATAACAAAAATAACAATAAAATAGCAAAGGTAAGTAGGTTTTTTAGCTATGAATTATATTCTCGTAGCAAGCCAATTTTCGCGCTCGGTTCGTGATACAATTTAAATTATTTGCGTGCCAGTGTGATTTATTTTTTTCGGCTTTACATATGTTATTTATGTTATATGTCTTTATCGAAAACTCTCACGGAGGGCCAGTAGGCACAACAGCTACGACAACAACGTCAAGCAACATTTGCTTTGGTTAATGCAAATTTTGGGTGGCACATGAAAACCCACCAAAGAAAAGTCATGATGATGATGGAACGAAATCTTCCTCCTCCCATCTGTACTCCTGTGGCCCTATTCTGGCTATTCGCTGGGAATTGAGAATTGAACTATTTTGAGAGTATTCTAGTAGTTCCGAATTATTTTTTCCAAAAGTGTATTCTGGCGATTGGGAATTTTTGAATGTAGGGAAAAATAATTTTCATTTTATGTAAGTTTTGACGTTTATTTTTCGCAAAATTTTTTTTGGGGAATTAGAAGCAACTGGTTGTTTAGTGTATATAGTGATGATATAGTGTTTTTCTCATTGGAAATTATTCCCAATTACGCCAGAATACACTTTTGGGAATTGAGGAATAAGGAATTTGGAATTATTGAAGTTGGGAAATATAGGAATATTTTTCCCAGTTCCTGATTCCCAGGGAATAGTCAGAAGAGGGTCACTGGTAGGAAAATAGCGGAGGAAAAAGAAAGAGAAAAAGTACCAATTGTAGTAAAATTAAGCTATAGCAATTAATAAATGCTGTCAGCTGGGTCTGTGTCTTAGTCGACTAAAGTAAAACGTAATAAATAAGCTTTTGCTATTGTCTCACAGGCGGCAACCGAAAAGTCAATTTACGAGCTTATGCTGTGTGCCTCAGAAGACTTTTCAAACTAAACTTTTGTAAGACCCAGTAATTCATGCAATATTTAAATAGATGTCATAAGATTAAAAGTATTCAATTGTGCCTTATAGCCCCTATAAATGACGTCTAATAAAAAATAAACCGAGTCGTTTATTAAAAGTACTATCGTATTCATATATATTTGTGCAGTATACATTTTTAATGCAACGCCAAACAAACTTTAATATTGATATAAACAAAAATCTTTTTGAAACTATTAATTTTTATTTAGTTAGCTTTAAAAAGATTAAAATTTGCAAGGGAGCATATTAATAAGCCGTTGGAGTTTTAGAGGAATATTTTATGAACGGACGAATCAATTCTCTCTTGATGAGACCTGGGGAAGACATTTCTTTTATTCGAAACCTTCAGAGAAGTTTAAGCGTACTGTCGTCTCACCAACACGTCATTCTGGTGGAGGCCACTTAACGATATGGGGGTGCATATCGTATGACAGTGTTGGTCCGATTACTTTGTTAAGAGGGAAACTTGTTCAAAGCCGTTATTTGCAGCTTCTAAATGATGTGACATTATTGGCTGGATGCAAATTAATTGGAGAACATTTTATGCTGCAACATGATAATGCTCCTATCCATAAAGGCAAAATGGTACTAAAATTTTTAAAAAATTTGGACCACCCTTTATTAGAATGGCCGCCTCAGAGCCCGGATCTTAATGTGATTGAGAATATATGGGCGTACATATAAAGACAAATTCCTTGTGCTGTTGGAAGTACTGAAGAAGCCACTTGGAACGCCATAATAAATGCGTGGAGGACCGTGCCAATAGATTTGTAAAAAATTTAATCGACTCTATGCCCAGACGCCTCGCAGAAGTTCTGAAGTCAAAAGGAGGAAATACGTCATATTGATTTGTTGTTTAATGTGTTTTGATTCTGAATTAAAATATAACTGATTGAATTATTATAAATTAATTTGTTTTATTATTTTTGATGTGTACAAAAAATTATGAATACAAATTTATGTGCACAAATAATTTTGTATAAAATTATATTAACTGTATTTTTTCCTAAAACTAAAATTAAACATTTTTTTTTATAGAATTATAAAGCAAAATAATTAAGCTAACTAAATAAAAATTAATAGTTTCAAAATGATTTTTGTTTATATCAATTTTAAAGAAGTTTGGGTGGCGTTGCATTAAAAATGTATACTGCACAAATATATATGAATACGATAGTATGTACATAATTCAAAATAAGATATATATATATATATATATATATATATATATATATATATTATATATATACATATATATATATATATATATATATATATATATATATATATATATATATATATATATATATATATATATATATATATATATATATATATATATATATATATATATATATATATATATATATATATATATATATATATATATATATATATATATATATATAAATATATATATATAATATATATATATATATATATATATATATATATATATATATATATATATATATATATATATATATATATATATATATATATATATATATATATATATATATATATATATATATATATATATATATATATTAATTCCGTTGCTGTGTAGCATGCTGCACCATCCCGTTGAAACCACATGTTCTGCGCATCAATATCTTCCAATTGACTCCACCAAAGGTGGTGGTTTGAGGCTTAATTGCTGTGAACGACGACGAACTGATGTCATTGGTTCTTCAGCCACACTTGTTCTCATAGCTGCAATATTTTCACTTGAACGACCACTACGATAATAAATTCTGCTTCTCTGATCTTGAATTGAACCAGTTTCTTCAAATTTATCAATGATAAGTTTAATAGCACGGTTTGTTAGATCATTTTCTCTACCGTATTTTGAACGAAATTTTCTTCCAACTTCTGAATAACTGTCACCATATTTGAAATAAGCTTTAGTAATGAAAACACGTTGTTCACTGGTTTAGCGATCCATTTTAACTAACCGAAATGTTTGTACTTGTCATCTGTCAAATAACATATGGTACTCTAATACCAAAAATATAAATGGCGGAATATCTAAAAATATACCTCAAATTTGAACACCCTTTATATATATATAGATATATATATATATATATATATATATATATATATATATATATATATATATATATATATATATATATATATATATATATAGATATATATATAGATATATATATATATATATATATATATATATATATATATATATATACATATTTATATATATATATATATATATATATATATACAGTAGAACCTGCAAAAGTGACCACCTGTCTAAACTGACCACTTGACCACTTGCTCAATATGACCTATTTCAGAAAGTCCCGAACAAAAATTACATAATTACATGCAATTTTTTCCTGTAAAGTGACCACTTGCCTATTGTGACCATTGACCATGGATGTGAAGTTTTCCACAAATTCCACAGATTCTATATATGTATTAGTTTCACACTGCTAAACTGAATTACAATTGGAAAATTTACGATTCATATTGAAATATTTAGTACTAAATATGTAATTTCATTACAAAATCTTTCGAATAAAAGTGATTTCCTGGGAAAGTAAGACCATTCAGAGGCAATATTACTGGAATTTAGTCAAAATAATATATGGACCATAAAAAAATGAATCCAAACCATTGGCAAGTGGCGTAAATGAGATTTAACAATTTTTAGTCTTAATCGCCAAAAAAAAATGTCCAGTTTAAATTAATTCTTGGTTTAAGAAATAGTTATTCGGTATAATGGACCACAATTTTAAGCAGCCACTCCATGTACTATCGGATCCCTTGTTCAAATATCAAGTAGTAGGTATTAACGGTCAATGAACGATTTCAGACGAAATTTCAATTGGTACTTAAAGTTTCCAGACTAATTTATTCCCCTGGATAGGGGGTAGTTTTTGGGCTCCATGGATGTAGTAGTAGGCCATCTACTACATCTACTATCAGAAAGTAAATTCAAATCTCTGGCAAGTGGTGCTAAGGCCGATTTATCAGTTTCAGCTAAAATATGAACACCTAAAGTTCCCAAAATAATTTATTCCCCTGGATAGGAGTTAGTTTTTGGGCTCGGTGAATGTAGTAGTAGGCCAACTACTACATTTTCTCTCCGGAAGTGAATTCAAATCTCTGGCAAGGGGTGCTAAGGCCCATTTATCAGTTTCAGCTAAAATCTCAATTGTTAGAAAAAGTTTCCAGGCTAATTTATTCCCCTGGATAGGGGTGAGTTTTTGGGCTCGATGGATGAAGAGTTAGGCCGTCTACTACATGTACTATCCGGAAGTGAATTCAAATCTCTGGCAAGGGGTGCTAAGGCCCATTTATCAGGTTCAGCTAAAATCTCAATTGTTAGAAAAAGTTTCCAGGATAATTTATTCCCCTGGATAGGGGGTAGTTTTTAAGCTCGATGGATGTAGTAGTAGGCCATCTACTACATCTACTATCTGAAAGTGAATTCAAATCTCTGGCAAGGGGTGCTAAGGCCGATTTATCAGTTTCAGCTAAAATATCAACACCTAAAGTTTCCAAAATAATTTATTCCGCTGGATAGGGGTGAGTTTTTGGGCTCGGTGGATGTAGTAGTAGGCCAACTACTACATGTACTATCCAGAAGTGAATTCAAATTTCTGGCAAGGGGTGCTAAGTCCCATTTATCAGTTTCAGCTAAAATCTCAATTGTTAGAAAAAGTTTCCAGGCTAATTTATTCCCCTGGATAGGGGTAAGCTTTTGGGCTCGATGGATGGAGTAGCAGGCCGTCTACTACATGTACTATCCGGAAGTGAATTCAAATCTCTGGCAAGGGGTGCTAAGGCCCATTTATCAGTTTCAGCTAAAATCTCAATTGTTATAAAAAGTTTCCAGGCTAATTTATTCCCCTGGATAGGGGTGAGCTTTTGGGCTCGATGGATGTAGTAGTAGGCCGTCTACTACATGTACTATCCGGAAGTGAATTCAAATCTCTGGCAAGGGGTGCTAAGGCCCATTTATCAGTTTCAGCTAAAATCTCAATTGTTAGAAAAAGTTTCCAGGCTAATTTATTCCCCTGGATAGGGGTGAGTTTTTGGGCTCGATGGATGTAGTAGTAGGCCGTCTACTACATGTACTATCCGGAAGTGAATTCAAATCTCTGGCAAGGGGTGCTAAGGCCCATTTATCAGTTTCAGCTAAAATCTCAATTGTTAGAAAAAGTTTCCAGGATAATTTATTCCCCTGGATAGGGGTGAGTTTTTGAGCTCGATGGATGGAGTAGTAGGCCGTCTACTACATGTACTATCCGGAAGTGAATTCAAATCTCTGGCAAGGGGTGCTAAGGCCGATTTATCAGTTTCAGCTAAAATCTCAATTGTTAGAAAAAGTTTCCAGGCTAATTTATTCCCCTGGATAGGGGTGAGTTTTTGGGCTCGATGGATGAAGTAGTAGGCCGTCTACTACATGTATTATTCGGAAGTGAATTCAAATCTCTGGCAAGGGGTGCTAAGGCCCATTTATCAGTTTCAGCTAAAATCTCAATTGTTAGAAAAGTTTCCAGGCTAATTTATTCCCCTGCATAGGGTGAGTTTTTGGGCTCGATGGATGAAGTAGTAGGCCGTCTACTACATGTATTATCCGGAAGTGAATTCAAATTTCTGCCAAGGTGTGCTAAGGCCCATTTATCAGTTTCAGCTAAAATCTCAATTGTTAGAAAAAGTTTCCAGGCTAATTTATTCCCCTGGATAGGGGTGAGTTTTTAAGCTCGATGGATGGAGTAGTAGGCCGTCTACTACATGTACTATCCGGAAGTGAATTCAAATCTCTGGCAAGGGGTGCTAAGGCCCATTAATCAGGTTCAGCTAAAATCTCAATTGTTAGAAAAAGTTTCCAGGCTAATTTATTCCCCTGGATAGGGGTGAGTTTTTGGGCTCGATGGATGTAGTAGTAGGCCGTCTACTACATGTATTATCCGGAAGTGAATTCAAATCTCTGGCAAGGGGTGCTAAGGCCCATTTATCAGGTTCAGCTAAAATCTCAATTGTTAGAAAAAGTTTCCAGGCTAATTTATTCCCCTGGATAGGGGTGAGTTTTTGGGCTCGATGGATGTAGTTGTAGGTCATCTACTACATGTACTATCAGAAAGTGAATTCAAATCTCTGGCAAGTGGTGCTAAGGCCGATTTATCAGTTTCAGCTAAAATATCAACACCTAAAGCTTCCAAAGTAATTTATTCCCCTGGATAGGGGTGAGTTTTAGTGCTCGATGGATGGAGTAGTAGGCCGTCTACTACATGTACTATCCGGAAGTGAATTCAAATCTCTGGCAAGGGGTGCTAAGGCCCATTAATCAGGTTCAGCTAAAATCTCAATTGTTAGAAAAAGTTTCCAGGCTAATTTATTCCCCTGGATAGGGGTGAGTTTTTGGGCTCGATGGATGTAGTAGTAGGCCGTCTACTACATGTATTATCCGGAAGTGAATTCAAATCTCTGGCAAGGGGTGCTAAGGCCCATTTATCAGGTTCAGCTAAAATCTCAATTGTTAGAAAAAGTTTCCAGGCTAATTTATTCCCCTGGATAGGGGTGAGTTTTTAAGCTCGATGGATGGAGTAGTAGGCCGTCTACTACATGTACTATCCGGAAGTGAATTCAAATCTCTGGCAAGGGGTGCTAAGGCCCATTAATCAGGTTCAGCTAAAATCTCAATTGTTAGAAAAAGTTTCCAGGCTAATTTATTCCCCTGGATAGGGGTGAGTTTTTGGGCTCGATGGATGTAGTAGTAGGCCGTCTACTACATGTATTATCCGGAAGTGAATTCAAATCTCTGGCAAGGGGTGCTAAGGCCCATTTATCAGGTTCAGCTAAAATCTCAATTGTTAGAAAAAGTTTCCAGGCTAATTTATTCCCCTGGATAGGGGTGAGTTTTTGGGCTCGATGGATGTAGTAGTAGGTCATCTACTACATGTACTATCCGGAAGTGAATTCAAATCTCTGGCAAGGGGTGCTAAGGCCCATTAATCAGGTTCAGCTAAAATCTCAATTGTTAGAAAAAGTTTCCAGGCTAATTTATTCCCCTGGATAGGGGTGAGTTTTTGGGCTCGATGGATGTAGTAGTAGGCCGTCTACTACGTGTACTATCCGGAAGTGAATTCAAATCTCTGGCAAGGGGTGCTAAGGCCCATTTATCAGTTTCAGCTAAAATCTCAATTGTTAGAAAAGTTTCCAGGCTAATTTATTCCCCTGGATAGGGGTGAGTTTTTGGGCTCGATGGATGAAGTAGTAGGCCGTCTACTACATGTATTATCCGGAAGTGAATTCAAATCTCTGGCAAGGTGTGCTAAGGCCCATTTATCAGTTTCAGCTAAAATCTCAATTGTTAGAAAAAGTTTCCAGGCTAATTTATTCCCCTGGATAGGGGTGAGTTTTTAAGCTCGATGGATGGAGTAGTAGGCCGTCTACTACATGTATTATCCGGAAGTGAATTCAAATCTCTGGCAAGGGGTGCTAAGGCCCATTTATCAGTTTCAGCTAAAATCTCAATTGTTAGAAAAGTTTCCAGGCTAATTTATTCCCCTGCATAGGGGTGAGTTTTTGGGCTCGATGGATGAAGTAGTAGGCCGTCTACTACATGTACTATACGGAAGTGAATTCAAATCTCTGGCAAGGGGTACTAAGGCCCATTTATCAGTTTCAGCTAAAATATCAATTGTTATAAAAAGTTTCCAGGCTAATTTATTCCCCTGGATAGGGGTGAGTTTTTAAGCTCGATGGATGAAGTAGTAGGCCGTCTACTACATGTATTATCCGGAAGTGAATTCAAATTTCTGCCAAGGTGTGCTAAGGCCCATTTATCAGTTTCAGCTAAAATCTCAATTGTTAGAAAAAGTTTCCAGGCTAATTTATTCCCCTGGATAGGGGTGAGTTTTTAAGCTCGATGGATGGAGTAGTAGGCCGCCTACTACATGTATTATCCGGAAGTGAATTCAAATCTCTGGCAAGGGGTGCTAAGGCCCATTTATCAGGTTCAGCTAAAATCTCAATTGTTAGAAAAAGTTTCCAGGCTAATTTATTCCCCTGGATAGGGGTGAGTTTTTGGGCTCGATGAATGAAGTAGTAGGCCGTCTACTACATGTACTATCCGGAAGTGAATTCAAATCTCTGGCAAGGGGTGCTAAAGCCCATTTATCAGTTTCAGGTAAAATATCAATTGTTATAAAAAGTTTCCAGGCTAATTTATTCCCCTGGATAGGGGTGAGCTTTTAGGCTCGATGGATGAAGTAGTAGGCCGTCTACTACATGTACTATCCGGAAGTGAATTCAAATCTCTGGCAAGGAGTGCTAAGGCCCATTTAACAGTTTCAGCTAAAATCTCAATTGTTATAAAAAGTCTCCAGGCTAATTTATTCCCCTGGATAGGGGTGAGTTTTTGGGCTCGATGAATGAAGTAGTAGGCCGTCTACTACATGTACTATCCGGAAGTGAATTCAAATCTCTGGCAAGGGGTGCTAAAGCCCATTTATCAGTTTCAGGTAAAATATCAATTGTTATAAAAAGTTTCCAGGCTAATTTATTCCCCTGGATAGGGGTGAGCTTTTGGGCTCGATGGATGAAGTAGTAGGTCAGCTACTACATGTACTATCCGGAAGTGAATTCAAATCTCTGGCAAGGGGTGCTAAGGCCCATTTAACAGTTTCAGCTAAAATCTCAATTGATATAAAAAATTTCCAGGCTTTGAAATAAGAATTTGAACTAAGGATGCGATAGTTCAAGTAGTAGCTGCTTAAAATTGTTGTCCATTATCTCTATTAACTATTTCTTATATCAAGAATTAATTTTAACTGGAAATTTTTTGTGGCGATTAAGACTAAAAATTGTTAAATGTCATTTACGCCACTTGCCAGTGATTTGGATTCATTTTCTTATGGTCCATATATTATTTTGACTAAATTCCACTAATATTGCCTCGGAATGATCTTATTTTCCCACGAAATCACTTTTATTCGAAAGATTTTTTAAAGAAATTACATTTTGAATGCAGTATATTTTAATTCCAATTGGAACCAAATAATAAATATGTTGAACTAAAACTATTTGATATTTTTGTGGTTTGTAACTTTGGTTTCTAGTTTTAGAACTTCGATGTTTGATTGAACAAGCTTAACTGGTAGCAGAAAACTATAGATCGTTCTTGATTACATTTTTTTTATATGAAATACCAGTCCAATAAAATTGCAAAAATGTTAATTAAAATTATCTTGAAGAAACGCTGAAGGTTATAATAAAAATCTGAAATACTATTTAACATATTTTATTTAAATTAAATAATCCGCTGACCCTTTATAATCAAAGAAAATTGCAAATAAAATGAGGTCATTTTTAGTTTTTTATGAAATTATGTCTGTTGTTTTTGAAATTTATTAGCAAACAAAATATGAGATTTGAGCAAAATTTTGTATTTAACAGAAAATAAAGAGAACGTTTGTAAGTTGCATCGAAAAATATAGATTTAATAATAAGTTTAGTTGATAAATCAGCTATAAAGGTGTTAGAATTGGCTGTTTTATTTCATCGTTTTCCTGGATATTAAAGGGTTATGGATTATTCCCTTTTCAAAATACATGACACCAATCTATTGTAAATTATTATTATTACTTTAAACTTCATATCGTGGCATGTGTTTTTAGCAAAACTTCATATAAAACAAAATAAATAAACGTTTTTGTATACTGACTAGCGGATATAAACGAACTGGCGTTAAATAAATTCAATTAAATTAGTTTAACATTCCGTTACTACTGTGCTTAAAAACTGTTTTTATTATATAATTGAGAATAAACAATTCACCGTTGTATAGTAATATCAAATACTAAATATCGTTATCACAAATTAAATTAGTTTTACGTATTGCATTAATAATTTATTTGAACAAAAATTATATTGCATTGATTTTATTCGGTTTTTTAAATCGAAATTTAGTAAAATTATATTATACGGATTCTTAACAGTGTACAATCGCACCAACACATGAAAAACTAGTTAGAATCCAATATGATTTGTTTTTTCCAATATGATTTGTATACGTATTACTGTGGAAAAAAGTGTGGAAAACTTCACATCCATCCATTGACCCCAGTTTAATAAACTATTTAATAGGAATATATCCTCTAAAGTGACCAAAAAAAGAAAAATAATATTTGGGGAACCCCAATTATATTAGATTATTTTTTTTGTATAAAAAATTATTTTCTGTATTTTTGTTTTACTTTAGTTTAACGAAAACTATTGTGCAGAACAGTAGTGTCAAGCAAGGTTTGCTAAGTGGTTAAAGTTTAAATTGATTTATTGAAATTAAATTCATGTTGTAGTATAATTTGGGTTTTTAGAAAATTAAGAGGTATGTAGTACATATTTTCTGGATAAAATTTTGTTCACATTTTGCGCAATTAATTCGTATAGGTAATTATGGAACCAATTAAAATTCAAAACATACATACCTTTTATACTGCAAATTTTTATTTTTTATTATTATGATTGGCAGTTGGTAATAGGAATAATGTACACTTTTTTATTGAATTTTATTATGATTTGTAGATGGCATCAACGAGCAAAAAATATAAAGTAAAAATATAATAATCTTCAAGAAAAAGTGGAATTATTGAAGTTTTTAGAAACGCATAGTGAGCGTACCGCTGCGGATAAATTTGGAGTGAGTAAAACCACTGTCAATAATATAAAAAAAAGAAAGAATGAGATCAATAATCGCGCGGAAAGTGAGTCCTTGGATCTATGTCGCAAAAGACGTGCTACAGAATTTGACGAAATTAACGTCTTGACATTGAACTGGTTTAAAAAGATGCGGGGTTTGAATGCAAGAATTTTCGGACCGATGTTGCAAGAAATTGCATTAAAATTTGCAATTGAATCGAAACTAACCCATTTCAAAGCATCTTCAGGCTGGCTAGATAGTTTCAAAAAACGGAACCAAATTTCTCAAAAGATTTTATCAGGAGATTTCAACGAAGTTAATGAGGAGACGATTACAAATTTTTGTAATCGGTTTTTAGATTTTTCGGCCGGATTTTCATTGAATAATATTTTCAATGCTGACGAATGCAGGTTATTTTACAGAGCAATGCCTGATAGGGCACTTGTTATGAAAGGCGACCCGTGTAGGAGTGGTAAACAATCCAAAGAACGACTTACAATTTTTCTTGCGGCAAGTGCAACTGGCGAAAAATTAACACCACTTGTAATAGGTAAATCGAAAAAACCTCGCTGTTTTAAAAACATTACAAGCAGTAACCTACCAGTATTATGGAGAGCAAATAAAAGTGCGTGGATGACATCAGAATTATTCACTGAGTGGTGGAAAAAACTAAAGAAACAGCAACGCCACATATTATTGACAATTGATAACTGTCCCGCGCACAGAAAATTACTTTTGACGAATGTAATCTCGAAATCGGATATAAATACTGTTCAATCGGTGTCACAAGTGGCATTAAAAATTAATGTCCTTGATGCCGTTCTTTGGATATCAGAAGCGTGGAGTAAGGTAACAGTACCGTCTGGGAACATTTAATTCCCTCTGAAATATTTGATGCCGTTCTGAATGAGCATGATTCGCAAAATGCTATTGACAACAGTGATGATAGTGACTACTGTATTGAAGTCTTAGCAGCATTATAAGAAGAAGCATCTTTCTTAACACTAGAAGTAGTTTCTGAAATGTTAGATGAAATTGTAAATAATTTTGCTAAAGAAAAATGTCCGCAACTATTGATTCCACTATATCAAGCAAAAACTCATGTAGCTGACATGATATGCCAAAAACGACAGCATTCCGTGCAAACGAAACTAGAGAGCTTCTTCACGAAAGGAAAACAATCGTGAATATAATAGTTTATCCACGTCGAATTTTTTTTTAAGTTATATTTTTTAGTTTGATAGTACAAATGTACCTATTGTAGGTACAACATTACATTAATTTCGAGTTGGATTGGTTGTGAATTATGATGAATTTTGAATTACATATTATACATCTAAATAAAGTGATTAAAATGGATGAATTTGGTATCATTTCCCTTTGTATTTAGTAAAATTGATTTTACTCACACCCTTATCGTTTTTTTTTTGTATAGTGACCACTTGCGAAAAGTGACCGATTTCAGCCAGTCCCGTCGGTGGTCACTTTAAGCAAGTTCTACTGTATATATATTTATATATATATATATATATATATATATATATATATATATATATAATTTGTGAGGTTATGTTACGGTAACATTATTATTTATTTATAAATAACACGAAACTATAACAAAACTGAAATTTACAAGCATATATTTGCTAATAATAATGCTTATATCCGCAAATACGTAAGACTGTCTGCTCATTTACTTAAAAAAATATGCTGTATATGCCCACCATAAAACTTTTAATTGTTTCAAATTTTCAATAAAATTTCGTGTTTCTATGTTTCTTTATTGACTGAACAGTGGAGCGAGCTATAGGCTCACTGGTATAAGTTTCAATTGATATATTGATATACTGTGAGAACAATTGTTCACAAAATTCTTGATATGTTTGTGAAGCTTGCACCAAAGGTAATAAAATTGGCAAGTTTAGATTTATATAGTCTTATTGGCAAACAATTTAATCGACGATCAGTCACTTCAATATATTCGAAAGCGTTAGGTACTATCGATGGATGCCACACAAAAATTGTTGTACCGACTGCGTTACACTGTCCATATATAAATCGTAAACTTGATTACATTATTAATTTAATCGCAGTATGCGATAATTCTGGTAAATTTATTAATGTTTATTGTGCATACCCCCGGGTTCCGTACATGACGAAAGGGTCCTAAGGAATAGTCAATTATATCGCAAACAAACATTTCTACCTCATGGATTTTTTTCTATTAGGTGACGGTGGACTTAAATGTTCATTATATATCCGGCAGCTAAGATCGGAGTTTTGAAGGATGGAGGATTCTCAAATCGTTAAATAGCTGAAAAAATTGGTAGAGGGAAAACCGTTATTGGATCCTTTGTCAATAATATTAAAAATTATGGTAAAAATAGAGAAGGACGCATTGCGGAGGCTACGAAGCCCACGGATAAACGGCCGATCATGCGATCAGCTTCAAATTCATGCTTATCAGCATAAAAAACTAAGGCAAAAGCCGGAGTCAAAGGTAGCTTACCAACGGTTCGACGTGTGATTAGTAGCATTGTTACGCATCTTAAATTGAAAAAACTCCAAAAGAAACCTCCTTTGAATGCATCACGCAAAGCAAACTGATTGGAATTTGCCAAAAAAACACATGTCATGGAAGCAAGAATGAAACCGGGTTGCATTTTCGGACCCCATTAAACAAACAACAGTACAGGTTTATGTAGTTTAGGTATTTTAATTTAGTTTAGTTCCTTTTAAGGCACAGCTAGTGACTATTATATTAGTGTTATCTCATATAAATTATATTAACTAATCATACTTTAGTTTAGTTAGTCAATTTAATCAATTCAAGCACACGGCATATGTTTCAGAAACCTGGCAGCTTTTCAGAACTTACAGCTAATACGACACTCTGGTGAAGAATTTGTATTGTCTTGTGCTAAGCAATTTATCATAAAAAAAAATCTTACAAAAAACTTATTAGCTATTGATTATAAAAGTGTCTGTAACAGGGTTAATTCTGCCATTTCACTTACCAAGGCTGAACTATTTTTTTTTGACAAAAACCTCCTGCATAATATTTCCGGTTCAGCTGACTTCGTTTAGAATTTTATTACCGGGTAAATGTTTAGTTCTAAAAGAGAAAAAAATTCGAATGATGCCTGTGACCTATTCAATGGTTAAGAAGCCCATATTACATATACACTTTTCCCCAAAATTAACATACCAAATTCTTAAAAAAAAACTTTCAAAATAAAAAGAAATATTCCATAGTATTTACCTATTTAGTTGTTGTATTAGTCGGTCTTATAATACCGATACGTTGCAGAAAAAAATTGTTGTGGCCCATTTTGAAGAAACGGTCGTAGTCGTAGTTAGGAAAAACAGATTTTTTTGAATACATATAACAGTACCATTTCGGAAATCTCTTCGTCTTTGAGGTACGTCTCACAGGTGCTCTATAAGGTTGAGGTTCGGAATGTGCGATGGCCACGTCAGAGCATGATTATCAAACTCTTCTAAATAATCCCTCACGATGCCAGCTAAGTGAGGTCTTACATTATTATTCAATAGAAGAAAATTGTTACCACTAAATGTCGCTCTGTGGAGCTCGTAAATGAAATTCCACCCCATACCATAACAGATTCGCCATCAAATAACGTCGTTTCATGAATATACGTCGATCCGAAGAACACAGAGAGGATCAATCATCAAGAGTCCAATTTACAAACTTTCTAGCGAAATCCAGACGAGGTCTTCGGTGGTCTACTGGTAATGCTGTTTCTGTTGCTGTTATTCTAGGATGCAAGTTGTGCTCTGAAATGCGTTCCCTTTTTTCCGTACCTCAAAAGTTAATAAGTCAGTAAAATACATTTTAGAACACTTAATTAAATTACATAGTGTAATTAAACTCTATTCGCTGAGGCTACTAACCGGCTTCCTTAAAGGTCACGTCGCCTTAAGGTATTACCTTAAAAAAATGGAGACGGATGCCGCTTCTACGACGTGGCAGCGGAAAATGTTTTGTACCAAATGTTTGTAATAACTCTATTCGTGGACTAGTCAATCGGTAACTTAAATTACCTATTAATTACAAAACATTTTTTTAAGAATAGTATTTTGTCTTTTTTAAAGGAATCAACAAATTATTATTTTCCGATTTAAGAATAAGACACATCCACCCAGGCACTGTAGACTCTTCTACATCTGACTCCTTTAGAGATCTTGGACAAACAGTTGACAGCATGGACTGCCATGGACCTGTAACAACGCAAGACAATCATTTTCTCGTCATTTTCTTTTGACGTAAAGTTTCTGACTGTGGTCTCCTCCGCAGAGGACTGGCTAATTGGTACAGTTCTGAAACAAGGAGTTATAAATTTCTTCACAGATGGTTCAATGATAGATGGGAAAGTCGGTGGCATGAGGAACTTTTGATAAACCTTTCCTTATGTATCCCCGACTAATGTATTGTTTTTCAAGCTGGAGTAACTGTCATGAAGGAAGTCGTCGACTAGTTAAGGGTATTAGGTATAATGTAATATCAACCAGTGCTAATCGCATTTTTACAGATAGTCAGGCTGCCATTAAATCGCTTATATCACTAAAATGTGCTACTAACTACTATATCATTAAAATGTGTAACTTAGTGTAAAGCATTTATTTTGTCATAAGAATATTAAATTATTTCTACAATGTAGGAATTTGATAGGGTAATATCGGCCTTAGTCAGTGTGTGACTGTGTGTACAAGACAGTTTTAACTTACATGCACGAGTAAATTCAATTCACGGTACGACCACGTATTATCGAATAAAATAACGGCTCGTTCGCCGACGTAAATGAAGCCAACACACATACCTATGAATAAAATCATTTTTAATTATAAACTTTCAAATTTTATTTTCTAATAATTTTATTTAATTTATAGTTATATTAAAAATATAGTTATATTTTTCAAATTATATTAAAAAATTGAGGTGTGGCATATGTGCCGAATACGACTTTCTTTTACGAACAGCGAATTTTGAGCAACTTATTATGCAAATTTCTTGCAAACTAAAGATTTGTTTATTTTTTTCTTTCTGGTTCACGGAAGCTGGGAGCTGGGACCTGAAAATTTGTGAAAAAAGTTTAAACACGAAGTGGAAGTTTGATTGGTTAAACATCCGGGCTACAAACTTACAGACATATAGACACCACTTCGAAACCCAAGTTTTCGGACTCAAAGATCCCAAAAATCTCACGTTCGAAAATTAACATGACAATTTTTTTATTTTGTATTTTGTTTCTATTGATTGGAAACATTTTGTATCTATTAGTTTTCCTGTAAACCAACCTGTGGATGGCCACTTCCATTCACACTTCCAGTACTAAAATTCACTGGGACCTCCCAATTTATGAAAAATCCTGAAACACTAAGGCTAATCTTGGCTGGTGATATTAGAAGGCAGGCTTTCGTTCAAAGAGTACATAGAATTTGTCACCAACAAGGCAGCAAAGGCTGTTTTCATGCTCTTCACGCTAATGCCAAACGTAGGTGGTCGAAACCTACAAGAGCAAGAAACTCCTGCCGAACGTAATTACTTCCATTATGCTGTATGCAGCACCAGGGTGGGCTGATGTGCTCACTGTACCTGCTATAGGGGCAGAATAAACTCGGTATACAGAAGATGCACATTAAGAAAGTTAAGTCTCTGATGATGTTGCTTGTATCGTCGCTAGCATGCAAAGAAGGGCAAATTAAAACCAAAAACAACAGTATTGAAATGTCCGAATATCATGGTACAAAATTTCTAGGTACAAAACTAACAAAAATGTTTATACAAGCCGTACAATTTGCTCTTAACACATTGTCGATGTACTCTATATTTATTTATGTATTGTTTTTTTTCATATAATATTTAAACAACAACAAAAACAGATTTGTATATTCGCTTTTAGCGCAAAGTGGCTCACATCTAGTGGACGATATTAAAACCAGAGAAAAAAAAATGATCAACAATTTAAAAAATGCATAATTTGACATTTTTTTATTGATTTCGATCCAAAAGAATATTTTATTGTACATAGAAAGATACATTTATTTATTCAAGGATAAAATAATTCTTAAATAATACAAATAAAAAATAAACGCTGAATTGCTTATCACCTTTTTCTAGTGGCGATCGTGGCGCTTCTTGCAATAGTTTGAAGGCGAGTATAAACAACTGTACTTCTTTATATTTTAAGTGTTTGTACTGTAGTATAGAAATTTTTGTTGGTTTTGCTAGCTAGCATAAAAAGGAAAACAATACAATTTCAATACAAAAACTACGACTACTAGAAATTATATCGTTTTAAAGACTGTGTGCCTCAGAAGACTAAACTAACTAAACTAATTCAATATTATTAGTTCAAGCAATATACCGGTAGATGTCACTAGTAAAAAAAATTTCATCTGTGCCTCATATCGAGCTAAACTAACTACAACAAATGTCATTCGAAGTTTATACACAAAACAAAACTTTACATATGACAATATTAGCAGAAACAGCCACTTTACCAGCGGAACTAGATAATAAAATAACATCTATAAAATTCATAACCAACCATTTGAGCAAAAAAAGTGACACAGGTGAAAAAATAAAAAATAACAACACAATGGAAAAATTATGGAAATTGTACAACGAACATGACTTCCTGGGGAAATTAGCACAAGTGGATAACAGTCTAACAAGAACGGCGAGAAATATAATAATAAACGAGGATTTGCCACAACTGAGAGAAAAGAAACACATAAACAAAATCGAAGTAATGACATCATACATCGAAATACTAAATAAATACAAAGAATACCATGAAATATATACGGACGGATCGCTAAACAATAACGAAGGAGGTATAGGAATATACTTTGGGATCATTTTCACAGATTCTAAAAGTAGCTGCATATCAATAAACAAAGTAAATGAACAAAATAAATTAAAATACTATGAAAAGGAAATTATCAAAAGCGCAATAGACAACCAAAACATAAAAATCATTATACAGTGGATCCCAGGTCACACGGGAATCTTAGGAAACGAGAAAGCAGACAAGCTGGCAAAAACAGCGATAGAAGAACCAGACGAAACAATAGAAAACACGATAACAAGAGAGGATGCGCATTACATTATAGAAGAAACAGTAAGACGAGAATGGAACGCACAATACAATAACTGGACAACAATAGTAGGAAGATATAACAAATAAATAAACAACACGCCACCTTTAAAACCATGGTTCGCAATAACACACCTGAGCTCATACAACATCAAGCAAATAAATAGGTTGAGGGCCAGCCACGCAAAAAATAAAAAATTTTTGAACCTCATCGGAATAGAGGAAAATAACCTATGCGATGTATGTAATATAGTTGAAGACAACCAACACATAATGGAGAGCTGCACAAAATACAACAACATCAGACAAAAATATAGCACAATACAAAACAGCAACCTAATAGACATATTAAAATCAGGAGACAATATAAAATATAAAAATGTATGTGATTATCTGAAAGAAATAGAATACATTTTATAGTACATAACATTTAGAGACTCAATTAAATTAACTAAGTATTATACAATAGTTTTAAAATGAATTATATCAGTTAGTAATTATATTTAAGTAGTTATAACAAATAATTGAATTCAATATTGATATGGAATATTAATAGATATTATGACGATGTAGTAAGGGCAAGTGTTATAATTATAACACTTGCCTGACAAATGGAATTTTTGACATATGTATTTTGGTCTTGTGGATAGAACTATTCAGACCTAAGCAAATAAAAATTAAAAAAAAAAAAAAAAAAAACTTTAAGAATCTAAAAATAATTTTAAGTGATAATTATAAAATAATATTGCCACACCATTTGTTCACCAACATTTTTCTGTGTTATTACAAGTGTGGATTAAATAAAAGACGACGTAAAAAAAAATAGAAAGAGCAGATTAACAAAAGTAATTCATGAGATATATAATTTGTGAGGTTAAGTTATAATAATAATATTTTTTTGTTATTTGTAGTGTCCGCGAAATGATTGCAACAGTGAAATCTACAAAAAGATTTTGTCTAACGACGATGTTTATATTCGAAAACACCTAAGAGTATCAGCGGATCTCTCATTACTCTACGTGAAATACTTTTGGAACAGCAAACCATGAAAGGTTTCAAATTCACAATAAGATTCCGAGTTTCTGTATTCCTTTATTGGCTTGGTTGTGGAGCAAGCTCTCGGGTTACAGGTGTAGGCTTAAACTTATCGAGATATTCAATAAGAACAAACGTTCACAAAATGCTAGATATGTGTCAAGCTTGCACCCAAAGTTATACAATCACCAAGCTTGGATGCATATAGTGCCATTGGATGTGTGGGACTGTTGGGTGCTATTGACGGATGCCATATTAAGATTGTTGTACCAATTAGTTTGCATAGCCAATACATAAATCGGAAACTAGATTACAACATTAACTTAATGCCAGTATGCGGTAGTTCCGGAAAATTCATCAATATCTGTTGCGGATACCCGGGTTCCGTGCATCATTAGAGGGTCTTACGGAATAGCCAATTATATCGGAAAAGATCATTTCCACCAAACGGATATTTTCTTTTAGGTGACAGCGGTTACAAGTGTTCGCTTGACCCGATAGCCATTATCACACCGATAATTAGAAGAGGTAACTTAACTGCATTAGAAAAAAAAATTAACTTCGTGCATAGCAAGGCCCGAAATATTATCGAAAGTGCATTTGGCATAATAAAAGCACTATGGCGAGCAATTTTTTTAAAATCGCTGGAGTTGAAAATTGGAAATTCTGTGAAAGTCATAACAACGTGTTGTGTAACGCACAATATGTGTCTGTACGATAATTTCGAGTTGGAGCCGGTTGAAGAAATATTAGATGAATACTTTTATAATCAGAATAATGACCCAAGTGATGAAAGAGCTCTCGAATTTCGGAGGATGCTGTTGCAGGAATTATCGGGGTAGATTAAGGAATTTTTTTTTTCTTATATGAACATATAATAAAACAACATTTTAATAATTCAATCTATAATTTAACAAAGAATATGCATACAAAATTTCATAATAATACAGCCTTTTTTTGGTAAATATACAATTCATTTCAATTCCACATATTTTTAGGTACGATTTACATTAGTTTGTATATTTCAAGATGTCAAATTTAATCGACGTCACTGTCACTGAAACCTCCGCCAAAATTGACATATATTTTATATATAATTTGGTAGCTCTCTCTAGCAGTTTCAACTGTTTGGCCTCGTCTGTTTGTTCATCACGTCTGTTTGTTCGCCACCTTTCCTTTACGCCCGAGTGACGTTGAATTCTCTGTATGACTAGGCGATGCAGTGTCGTCGGTTTCGGTGTCAACTAAGTAGGGCGGAATGATGTTGTGCCGCTCCGAACAGTACTCGTGTATTGATTCAAAGTACGGCCAAGTGGAAGCTTTGGGCGCTGTGTCTACATTTCCCTCGCCTGTTGGCTGCTCAATTATTGTCTAAAAATAATTAAATTTGTCAGTTCGGTTTCTGTGGCATATTTATATATCGAAAATTACCTTGTATCTGTTAATCACATTACTCCATTTCTTCTTTAACTTCTTCCAGTCATCTTCCTGGAACTCATATTCCGCTCCAACTTCCTGGAAAGTAAATTAAAACAATCATTTGTAAAATGCTGTCCATAAAAATAACGTGAATTTTTCAAACTCCCGACAAGTTTTCAAGTCGAAAATTTTGCCATTAAATAAACTTTCTAATTTTATCCTGGCTTGTATAAACCTTTCGATTTCTTCTTGTGTCCCTGTAGTACAAAATATAAAAACAAAATTATGCGTAGTATACAGAATTAAATTTATGAATTATAGTTAAACTTACACCGAACAGAATATTGCCGTTTTTCCATAGTTATTTTATTAATTTATTTGAATTTTTTTTGTAAAGCTATATATCTTCACAAGTTCACGTCAAACAATAAAATGAAAAGTCGTCGAAAAGTAACCTCGTAATTTGACTATTCTACTATCGCCTATGAGACAATAGCGGAAGCTCCAACATTTATTTAGTTTAGTTAGTTTATTGTCTTGAGCACCTCCGAAACATCCAAAACATTCCAAAACATTCAAAATTCATTTACTAAAGCAATTCGCCATTTAAAACAAAATAAAATGAAATAATTTTTGGTTTACTCATTTCACAATCACAAATAAAATAATGCATGTGATGTGAAATTACCTGTCTAACGTTACCTGAACAGTTTATTTATTTTTCAATACGGAAAATTTCAATACTACACAAATTTATATTTTATTTTTTTATTTTTTATTCTACCGTACTACACTATCAACAACATCACACTTTTCCATCAACATGCTGTTTGTTATTTTTTATTTATTTATTTGCCATTTTTCGCTATATTCACTTCAAACACCGAAGAAATCATTTTATTAATTAAATATTAGTTAATTTAATTTAATTAAAATAAATTATTAATCACTCACACTGCAATTTTTTCACTGAATTTACCATTTCAATTTAATTTTCGCAGAAAGACAAAAATTAAAAACACGTCTTTTTCGTTCGAGCATTCGTAACGCACCTACATAGAATTATACAAATTATAACAAAATAATTTTTTAAACTACATTTTCAGTGGTAGGCACGCAGTGAACACAGTAGCTTATTACACAAAATTTTCGACTAATATAGGTCACAGCGAATTTGATTTGACTAAACATTGTTTGGTATAAAATATTACTTACAATAGGCAAACGAATATCACTATTTAACCGATGGAAACAAATTGGTAACTTTTCCAACTCAAGGTGTTTTAAGGTAATTTCAAGGTAACTGACCGGTTCGGTCTCCGATTAAAGTCCGTTTTTATTTGTGGTTCCAAAATTGAAATAGTTTGTGGCGGGGTATTGTTGGGTTTCAGTAATACCCAATTTTTTCTGTATTTTATACCAGATTTGCTCAACAGTGTTGGAGGGGTGTAGCTTGCGATCTACCCATGTAACGAAAAATAACCAATTTCTGATTTAATGTTCTCTCTCTCTCTCTCTCTCTCTCTCTAAAAAGCTGATTCTGCCAAATATGTGTGGTCTAAAGCAAAGCTTCATTTTATATGCCATAATTCCCATAGTTGGATTAATTTGGATTAATTTCAAATGCATTCTTTTGTTTTCATGTATACATTGTTTCCAACGGATTATTAGTTTCAATCAGCTTGACAGCTGATAAAAAAAAACTACAGAAACACCTATATTGTCAAGAAGTAACATTAGGATTTATACCTTTAGGTTTGTAAAGAAGTGTTAATTAAAAATAAATAAATAAAGCAAGTTTATAATGTTCAATCTCAAAGCATCTAGGTACATTCATTTCGCTGAAACTCTGAAACGTAATAAAGTTAAAAAATTATCTGTTACAAAACCCAAACCAAATCAGTAGTCCGTGACAACTGAAACTTAAAAACTAGATGTCGCAAATATAGATATCCGAATTTTTACTTTCTTTTACTCTAGTAAAATAAATTATACTAATCATGAAAATTTTGGGTCTTGAGATTTTTAGAGATTTATCTGTTTTGAGGTCCCCTGAGTCCGAAAAAATGGGTTTCAACATGATGCCTGTCTATCAGTCTGTCAGTCTGTTAGTCTGTCAGTCTGTCTGTCGGGTTGTATCTTCTCTATAGCCCAGATGGTTTAACCAATCGAACTGAAACTTCAGATTTAAGCTTTTTTGATAAATTGGGAGGTCCCAGTGAATTTTACTCCAAATCGGTCAACCGGAAGTAGCCACTCCCTTGGTCCAGAAAATTTATTTTGCAAATATCTTAAAAAGTATAAGGTTTACAAAAAACTACTTAATACAAAATGTTTCCAAAAATTAAAAAAAAATTAAAATAAAAAATCCAAAATTAAAAAAAATTATAAAAGAAAAAAAATTAAATTTCTCAAAATTCTCTGTTCGTAAAAGAAAGTCCTATGTTGACCTCCATTTTTTTTTATGAACATCATCGACTTGGAAAAATTCCAAAATTAGCTGAAATTTAATCGAATGACGTATAGACATTTTTTGCCTAGAAGAAACACTAAAATTTTTATTTTTGCGTATTTGGAAGAAACAAAAACGATCTGTCGCGGCCGAGTCTGATGAAATCTGTGCCTTTATCAACAATCGGACAGTTTAATATCACATTTCTCAAACTCTACAAAATAAGCACCATAAAAGCAAGTATGATTGTACAACAGTCCGTAAAATTGGACAAAACCACGTGACCAAAATACTTTTTCCTCTAAGAAATCAAAAATAGACAAGGAGCCAGTATCTACTAAATTTCGTTCGACCACAGAAACTTTTAACATTCAAGTTACTCCACAGGTTCGTTCAGCCTCTTCTTAGTTCCGTCGAAGAACAATCGAATAATAACGCAGATGAGTAAAATAAAGGGCCTTGTGAAGATATTTTTTGCAATGTAATGAATTTGCGGGATACGCAAGGTTAAAAGGTTTTAGCCAATGTGTAATGTACGACTATACCTTAAATGAGGATCACTCAACCATTTTCAAAAACGAGCTTTAGTGCCTCTTCGGGACCCCTATAATGTTTTGATTTTTTCGTTGTATCATTATTGATACAGCGACGTCGACGATATTAGCGTATAAAAGGTTATTGATAAACCGATATCAGGGCTCCTAAAATTTTTAAAGTGTAATAGAACCCATTTACATTGACCGGCAATCATACCAGATTTTAGAGGCTCCGAAATCCCATGACATACCTTTATCGTTACTGTGTCGTTAATGAAAAGTGCTCTTCCGGTTCAATTTCAAGATTAGTCTGACAATTTGTTGGTAACTTGAGTCGTGTTTTCCATGAGAACTGCACTAGAACTCGATAAATTTTAAATTCCATTTATTCTAAGTAAACAGAAAAATAAATTAAATTCTTAAAGTGATAATGTGTAGTGCATTTCACATAAATACACATTTTAAGTTGTTACGGCAATAAACAATGACAATTATAGCTTATTTTTTAGTTACACTGGATAAACCCATGAATTTATCGAGTGTAGTTGCGTGTAATGACGTCAGCAAGAAATAAGGAAATATTGATGAAATAACTGAAGGGGGAAATTTTTAAACTTAAAATATGTAATTATATCAAATACACTACACATTCGCGCTTTATGAATTTATTTTTTTTCGTTTTACATAGAATAAAAGGAATTTAAAGTTTATCGAGTTCTAGTGCAGTTCTCATGGAAAACACGGCTTTGGTTTTGCTAAAACGCGGGCGCATTAATTTTTGTTTCTGATTCTAAATCGAATTTATTTATTTATTTCAATCTATTCTACAAGTAAAAGAACTTAATGAATAGTAATTTACAATATATAATATAATCAATGTACGAGTATGTATCGTTTCACATTTATAAAAATCCGGTGTCTGGTGTGACCACCACACTACTTTCTTATACTTACATTATATTTATATGTACATACCCACAGACATCATTTAGAAATGAATACAGCGCTGTGTTTATGTATTAATGTTTCATAGCATACATATAAAACAACAAAATTAAAAAAAAACAATTTTGTCATTTGAAATGCGTTTTTCTGTGAATATTTTGTTTTCATAGCAAATATGATATTTTTAATAATGCCAATGCATAAATACATTTTACTCAAAATTGGATAAAGATAGAACAAAAATGCAAGAACATTTTTTCTTAAGATTATTGTTTCCTATAACTTTTATTTAAAAACTTTTTCCATATCTCTTTTATTTTCTCCAATAATTCACAATGTTTGATTTTAATGTTAAGTAAACTTCCTCTTCCGGTTGTGCGATTATTCTGGAAATCTAATCAGCTCTTCGCATAGTTAATAAACTTTTAAATATGAAGTTTCATGGTCCTGTCTTTGCTCGTTTTTAAGATAATGAACATTCAGACGCACATCCACACATCCACACATCCACACATCCACACATCCACACATCCATACACACAGACGTCATTACGAAAATAGTCACAACGTATTCAGAGGACCCCAAAACATGTATTTCCATCAAAATCTCGCAACCGAAATGTTTCATGATTCCTATACTTCCTTTATACTATGTATAAGAAAGTAAAAAGGAATATTTGTCAAAACGAAACTAATGTTTTACGGCCAAAAATTACAATTATGAAATTCATTCCCAAAACCTTCTCTCAATGTTTCAAATTGAAATAGAGGATAATAATCATTAAAAATTCTCGCCATTGAAATTGGCAGTTCATTAAAACCATAATTAGGTCTATGAAACTAAATAAACAAAAACACCATCTGTATTAAACTTCTGCCCGCACCTAAATATTCCAAGCAGAAATAAAGTTAGGACACTGTATACGGCCATTAAAAGAATCCTCAACAAACATATACCGTATAGAACTAAAAAATAAAATATTTTTTTTAGAATTGGAAACTTTAACACACACACATTCAATAGATTCGCACCCAGTTACAACTTTACGTTCATTATGAAGTGATGAGAGAACGGCTAATAGAACACCTCCTTTCGTTAGTTTATTGCTATTTCGAGGTGATCTAGGTGATCTAAGTCATTAGGAAAGAATTCTCAACCGTAAATAAACTCCAAATTAACCCCAGTAAATCTCAAGCTATTATCCTTTCGAATAAAAAGCAAGTAATTATACCGTCTATTCATCTGGTAATTGATAATCAAAGGATCGATTTCTATGACCAAGTCACAAGTTTGGGTTTGTTTATACATAATAAATTGAACTGGTCTGTAAATCTATCTAGTAAAATAACCTATTGAACCTATTACTGCTTTGCCGAAACTTTGTTAGAATTATCAGCATTATGTTTTATGTTTAGCTTGATTCAGAAGCGAACTCCTTGTTATCTATATGAAAACCTTAATTTCAGTAAATCGGAACGCACATTAAATTTGAATCTGCCTAAGGCATGTAAGTCTAAACCGAGACATCGATCTTTCTTTGTCCATGGAGTTAAACTATGGAAAAAAGCTGAAGTAACTGCCATAAAGGAAGTCGTAGACTGGTGGAGGTATAATGTAATATCAGTTTGTGATATTCGCATATATACGGACAGTGAGGCTGCCATTAAAGCGCTTCAATCACACCTCCTCACGTCGAAAGTAGTCCAGAACTGTCTCTCATCTCTTAACGAGATGGCAGATCAGTTCAACATCCACATTTTATGGTTGTCAGGACATTTCATAAGTACCGGGAATATAAACGCCGATGAACTGGTTCGACGTGGTACAATGGACCACTGCTCAGAAAGCAGAAAGGATATTGAAATGCCTCTTGCGGTGTGCAAACTGCTGTTTCAGGAAGAAGCTAGCAAGCTGACGAATGACAGATGGTCAAGTATCACTTCTTGCGTAATAACTCGGCAGGTCTGGCCAAAGTTGGACTTGGTGAGATCCAAACAGCTGATCTCACTTCAGCGAAGTCGGATCAGTGTGGTTGTTGGAGTGATTACGGGGCACTGTCTCATAGGGAGGCAAGCGAGTAGACTTGGTGTATTCTCACAAGACTACTGTCGTAGTTGCGAGGACGAAGAGGAGGAAGAGACAGTACTTCATCTTCTTTGCACCTGCCCTCGTCTGGCACGAAACAGACTAAAGATTCTAGGGGCATCCCTCGTCAAAGACCTGACGGACCTCTGTAGGACGGACGTCAGAAGTATCCAGCGCTTTTTTAACAGCTCAAAATGGTTCCAATGAGTTGGAGGAAATAATTATTTTGGTATGGCTACGGACCATTTTTTCGTGTCTATGCCTGGTCCTAGTGGACCGCCACCCAAACCTAACCTAACCTTAAACTATGGAATAATGTTCATCCAACTGCTAAAGATGCGACTAGTTTGTGTAACTTTAAAAAACTGTATGATGAAACCAGTAGCATGAATTAATTTTTATTTCTCTTTCTTTTTCTTTTTTTTTATCCTGACCTCAATTATCCTTTATGTTTTCCTGATTCGTTTTCCTTACCTTAATTATGCGTTTAAATATTCAAATATTATTATTACCTTTTTATTTTATTGAATTTTAATTTTAGTTTTTAATTATGCTAAATCATGTTATATCACACCTATGTATGTTTAAACTGCGTTACACAAAAAAGATATTTTTATAATATTGTAAAGAGGCTTTGCATTATTTCTGTAAGTTTTTTAATGATGAATAAATATGTAAATAAAAAATAAATAAATAAATTCAGCATCGTAAATTCCATTATGAAACCCAGTTTCCACAATAGTTTACAGTTGGCAACGCATTGAATAAAATAAATTGCAGAATTCCATATACTTCGATAACGTGCCCCCGATATTGCGATAAAACCATTTGAGGGACGACAAATTGTGACAATAAATATTTCTGAAAAAATTATTGTGTTTATCACTGTTGTGCTTCTTAGAATAATTTACAAATTCCTTGATTAACGAGCCGGATGGACATGGGTCAGCTTCATTGATACAACGTGGTAAAATGCGTTTACAGGTAACATCTCCAAGATTAAACCAAAAACTATAGTAGATTTCAGATAGACATCTCATGCCGAATAAACAAAAATTCCAATTAGTTTGGTGTAGAAAATACCTATTTGGGTGTAGGAATTATATTTCGAACAATACAGTGATTCCCTAAAATCACAAAAACATAATTCTCTCTTTGAGTAAATTTACTCTCCAACTAATGCGAGATTGCTTTGAGCGAGGTAATAGTTATTTATGGTACTAGTGAGCAAAACGAGATATTATCCATGAGGGATAAGTTTGTCCCACGAGGCGATAGCCGAATTTTCCAATGACTACTCAACATTTTGTTATACCAAATATAACTCACGTTGCCCGTAGCAGCGTGGGTTATACAATAACAATGGGTTATTTTAAATTTTGTTTATTTGAAATCAGCGTAGTTATCGGGCTGTTTATACCATATATCAAAAGTGGATAATAGTTATTTATGGTACTAGTGAGCAAAACGAGATATTATCCATGAGGGATACGTTTGTCCCACGAGGCGATAGCCGAGTGGGACATTATCCCGAGTGGATCATATCTTTTTGCTCACGAGTGGCATACAACGTTTTATCCACTTTTGTTGAAATAAATTTCGTAAATTAATAAGAAATAGTTCCATTTTCTGTTTTCACAGTGGAGCATTGAATTTTGAAATACATTTTATCATATTGACCGTTCTTTAAATTGTCATGATGTACTTTAATTTAACAACTTCGTTTTCATTCAATTTGACTACGAATAATTTTCCAATGACTACTCAACATTTTGTTGTACCAAATATAACTCACGTTGCCCCTAGCAGCATGGGTTATACAATAACAATGGGTTATATTATATTTTGTTTATTTGAAATCAGCATAGTTATCAGGCTATTATATATCAAAAGTGGATAAAAAATATTTACTCAGAAAAAGTTTTGTTTGTTAATGCGAGAAGCAGATGTGCATAATACATCAATATTAGAATTCACTAGTGTCTATGAAATGAATTACATGTATTCTGCATGGCATGCGTAATTATGCAAGTTGTCTCTATTTCTAATTTTTACGGCACATTGCTAAGCTACATTACGTAAAAGTATACAAATTTTGTACACTTTGTGTAATTTTTATTTTTTTTAACAGAAAATACGTTTTGAGTGAAAAGTGCCAAAATGGAGGATAAAAATTAATTAATTTGTTACAAAAGGCATCATTCATGTAAACATATTGTAATCTCTCTAAACAAAAAGATTTTTTATACGATAAACATACAAAACGTAGAAACAACTAAAATAATAATCGAGTGTAGTGCATTCTCAGTCTCGTCATTCCATTTAAGTTTGACCTGAAATAAAAGCGGGCGGCATACGAATAATGTGTCATAAAGGAATAATTTGTGCTGTGAGTTTCACAGACTAAGTATGTACATACATATTTCTTTCCCAATTTGATTATTAATTTAATACTTATATTTTATACTTTTGAAGATTAGTGACCAGTAATTTACTGATGGAATGGATGGAGCCGAGGAATATGAAGATATTTATCATTAAAACAGTATCAATAAAAGTTATTGCTTCAGCAGAAAGTTGAACAAAAGTAAACAAGCAAATTGGTATTTATAATTTTAATTTCATACTTTAAAAAAATGAATAAAATTTATTCTTTGTTTAAAAAATATAAAAAACGTTTTCAGTTTTGCTAATCCATAATAAATACTCGTATATCGCAACCGACACGAAAAATACGCAACGCAAACGTAACGCAAATTCTTTCTATTTACGATATGTAAAAAATTGTAATTATCACAGGATGTTGGAGTCGTAAGAGTATCAATTTCGAATGGCAAAAAAGTTTCGTAAACGATGTTTTGTATGAACAACAAACCATCATTTTCGTATTGTAAACGAACCGCTTTGTTTAGAGGGATGTATCAAATAATCGTCAAAAAATAAAGAACTCCATGCACTACATGTGTTTTGAATGCATATCTGTGTGCACAGAAATTCTGCACATCTGTTTCCAGCATAAAATAATTAGTATGCGTTGGAACACCGGTGAGTATAGGGAATACATGTTTATTTATTATTTTGTTAACCTTTATCCGGCTGGATAGGTGCTACAATATTGTACCTTCATATTACGTTTTATATGAAAATAAAGCTAATTTAGGAAACTAACAATGGGTGTTCATTGCGTTGTGGGTTATTTATAGTGGCAAGCCAGGCATGTACATTTGAATACGATACTGACTTAATGTGGGATTCTAAACTGATTTTTAGACGAGATTCTGGAATATGGCCCCGTGGGATGGAACTTGGTTGTTTCTTATCCAATCATGATGAAATTCGACTGTTCGATGGAAGTGGGATTCTACAATGATTTTTAGGTAAAGTTCTGGAATATGACCGGATTTTTAAATAAGTTCAGAAATATGACCAATTATGATAGAACTTGTTTATTTCTTAAACGATTCTGGTGAAATTCGCCATGTGCGATAGAATTTTCATCCTAAAATGATTGTTATATGAAGTTCTGGAATATGGCCAATTAGCAAATTGATTCGCCAATCCTTCACTTTCATCTTTGGGTTATGTTTTTCGAGTATGATTACTGTCAGAGCGGCAAGATCGAGTAAGTTTAACCAGTATCTGCTTGGGTAGGTACTCGAAAAGCAGAATGATCGATTCTCATCATATCTCTACAATTTTGAAGAAGATTATTGTAGCATGATTTAAAAAAATCAAGTTTTCCTGATGACTATTGTATCTTCATAAAATTATTGATTGATTGATTGATTGATTGCGATGTACGATCAAGCATTAAGCAAGTCTCCCGTATTATAAATGCGAATACCAACACCACTCCTCTATATACCCATGTTACACAACACGACACCATTCTTCATGAAGCCAAACCCCGTAAAGAAAGGCGCCACACATCGATAACCACATAAGTCTAATAGTTGTTGTGATATCCGCCCCTGGCCAGGCCGCCGTCGTCGTACACCTTTTTACATATAACAAGATCGAGGGATGGGAAAGGAATGTTAGCAACAAAGACTCAACCCGGTTCCAGACACCTAAGTAGTTGATAGTTAGTAAATTTGTTAGTAATATATTTTTTAGTAATTTATTTAACACAAGCCAATAACAATTTTTTTAAAGTTCTCATCTCTACTGCTCCAACCTGTTAAGAAGGGACACAATGACAACACAAATTTTCCAGGACATAAATTTTGGTCGTCTCATGAGTCGGTGAGGCGAGAATTACCGGATCGTAATGGTATTAGTTATTGTGTGTGTGTTCGAATGCTCTTTAACTATAGTGATGTGCAAAATCGATCTTTTTCGTTCTGTTTTATTTATTTTCTCATATGTTTTTCAACAAAAAAGATCGATTTAGCCCATCACTATTTAACTATTCATGCTCTTTTTAGTTTTTCGTATATGTATGTAGTTATTTTGTGTTCTTTGTTGAGATTAGGGTTTCGTATACGAATGAAATTTTTAAAGGGACACGAAGATGACGATGTTTGAAAAAAATAAATCAATTGACTAAAATGCAAAATTGTGTATTAAAATTTTATTAATTTCAATTAAAATTGTGTACAACCTGCAATTCGATATATTTAATTTCAAATTATTTATATTTATAAAAAAAAAATTTCGTTTAAATTGATAATAAAGACGATGTAAAATAATGAATTTGAAAATCCTATATGATTTTGTTTACGTTCCATGGCATTGGAAAAATGTATAAAATGCATGTAGTAATTAGCAAGATAAACAGAAAATAAAGGAATAAGAAAAAAGAGTTTTAATAATAGGTACGTACGTATATGTATGTGACGCTGTACTAAAAAAGGTTTCGTAAAACATCATTATCAATTTCAAATACAGCTTGTTAAAACAAATTGCGATTACTCTCGATTTGTTTAAATTTATCAAATTTTCAATAGAATTTTTTGATGGCTTTAATATTAAAATGAATTAAATCAATCAAATATTGTGAAAGTACAGTTTACATTATGTATTTTGAATGTATTTCAGTAAGTATTTTTTAGTAACCTTTACATAATGTAAACTGTACTTACACAATATTTGATTGATTTAATTAAGTTTTTAATAAAAAATTAATCTGCTTTTGCAACATGAAATCTAAAAAATTAATAAACAAACATGTGAAGTTAAAACTAAAGAAATACATTTTTTTATTATACAATAATAGAACTTTACTAAAAGTAGAATATTCAAAAAATACTTACAACGAACAACACAGTATTGTTAATTCTCCTGCTTCATAGCAAGTGAGATCTTCTCACACGCGAGCATAAGCACCAAAAAACTTGAACCGATTTCAACCGATTGGCTTATTTTTGATACTTACCGTCACAAAACGATACATTAATACAAACAACGAAAATGACAGAACACAATAACAAAATGTATCTTATACTCCTTGTACGTATACAAAATTCTCATGAGGCAGTGAGGAAATTTGGGACCAAAATTTATATACTGGGGGCCTATTCTCGAATTTCACATCCATTTTCCACATGTGGACATCTGTCAAAGTTGTCAAAAATTGGTTCGAAAATTGTAATTCGTATATAAAACACATGCGGCATTGACATTTTCCTATATGGGGAATTTTTCCACATGCTTATACCCATTCGGAAATATTCCCTTAGTATCGAAAAAATTCAATTTTTATGAGTTTTGACAGATGTCCACATGTGGAAAATGGATGTGGAATTCGAGAATAGGCCCCCTGGTACCGCAAACTCTTTTTTTTCTGAAAAGCTGTAAACTATTATTATTCCCCTCCACCATTTTTTCCATCGGCGGTTGTGAGAGTGGGGCGAGATTTTCGTTCCATCATCATGTTCCCATGCGGTCACCCAAATTTGTACTAACTGTAGGTAGTGTTGCTTGACGTTGTTATTGAAATCGTTGCGTCTCTGCTGTCCCTGCTACTCGCTCCCCGTAAATTATGATTTTGCTCATAAAATGTATTGTATCTTCATAAAATTATGTAAGGAAATAAATGAAATTTAAATCCATCGTTTACGATGGTAAATTAAAACTAAAATCCATCGTTTACGATTATATGCTTAATTACATTTTATTAGGCAACAATCAATTTCATTTTAGTGCAGGTGGAAAGCAAACGAGTACATGTGGTTTTAGGAACATTATGCTCAGCACATACAGCTTTTATGCAAGAAACTAAATGTCGGGAAATAATCCTGAAACAAAGAAAAACTCGAAAACCTTGTGTCTCTTACATAAAAGCTGTATGTTATGGATGAACATAGTGTTCCTAACACATGTACATGTTTATTGCAATCAAGCTGCCTAATTTTTTACTTTCCACCTACACTAAAATGAAATTCATTTCTAATAAAATCAAATTCAGCAAAGTAAACCATTGTTTTTAATTTAGATTTATTTTCTTTTATTATATAATTATATGAAGGTACAATTGTACCATTTTAACTTGGAAATTTTGATTCCTTTTAAATCGAGCTATAATAATCAACTCCAAAATTGTAGAGATGTGACGATAATCGATAATTCTGCTTTAGGAGTAACAAAGTTGTCGGAATTTTAAAACACAAATGGTACAAAGCACCTACTCAGCCGGATAGAGTTTAAACTCAGTCGATCTTGCCGCTCTGAGAGCAATCATACTCGAAAAATATAGCCCAAAGATTAAAGCGAAGGATTGATTGTTCCATCCTACTTATCCATATTCCAGAACTTCATCTAAAAATCAATTTAGAATGCCACATTTAGTAAATATCAAAATCAAATGTGTACTCCTGGCTTGGCAGTACAAATAATCCATAACGCAATGAAAACCTATCTTAGTAACATTAATTTGCTTTATTTTTTTATAAAACATATGAACATACAATTGTATCTATCCAGCAGAAATAAGTTGATTTTTTATTCAGCAAAGGTTTAGTCAAGGTTAAAGAAAAAATTGAAAACCAATAACATAAACTAATTATGAAACTATCCAAGAAGCATTTATTTTCTATGTAGCATATTGTTCCTTATTTCTTTGTTGCAAACAAGTACACATTTTATTTGTATGTACCACTCGTTAATACAAATCGTAAACACCAATAAAAAGTAGTAAAAAATACGAATTATGTTCTATCGTATTTGTTTAATGCATTAAAACAAAGTTAATTCAAAGTCAAACGCAAATTAAAAACAAATTTATGGTAGTGAAACATTAACAACAGAGAGTCTCATTTGAAGAGACTTATCCCTAGACAGACTGTGGTTTAATAAATCCAATTTACCTAAACTAGTTTAAGTTTCTATGTAAAAACAAAGGGGCTAGCTAAATCGAGGTTGACACAATGCGGCTAATCTCGAAAAAATCACTAAATCGGTTTTATTAAATCGCTAGTGTGTCTAATTAAACGTTTTTGATTAAACTTATCTTTTAAATATGATAAAAAATTTCCAGTTCGGAAACTTTCTTATGTGGCTTAGAAACAAATACGGTTTTCCGAGGTTCAACCACTTTTAGTAAATCGACAAAGTCACCGTTGCTGTTTATAATTGGCGGCGGGGATAACACACCACTTGGAACTTTGATTGTACTAATATTTTTTAAAGAGATAACTGGACTAGAATTACTATCGATAACGGATGAAGTATTAATAGCTTCAACGTTCACGTTATTTTTGCTAGGTATAACACGACTACAACTATTATATCAGTAACGGACGAAACATTGGGAATCGCAATATCAACACGTATTTTCGCACACACCATTAGCTAATAAATTATAATTATTTGGTCCGAAAAATAGTGCTTTTTATCTTTGTAACCATTTTAACTCGAAAGCGGTCAAGTTTGTCGGAGAAATTCATAAAATATTTCAGGAAACTACTGCCTGCTAGTAATGTTCTTTGAGCAGACTGTAAAGCTGCTAAAATTATTTTCACACATAAGCCGTGAAAATTATTTTTACATAGAAACTGCCACTCAATAATTTCTGAATTAACGTCAACTGATTCACAACACTTTGCACAAATAACAGCCGTATTAGAATTTTATGTCGTAATTGTATTATACAATTGAATCAGAAATAATGGATTGAGTTACTTGTCAGTTCAGTTTAAGTTCCATTGTTCCATCATTATGATTTGGTGAAATAATGGAAAAACGTTGTGCTTCAGCTTACTTTAAAAGATTGATATGAAAATCTTAATCGAAGAAGCAAAATAGTGTACAAATTTCCACTTGATAAAAAGGACGTGAATTCATTATTCCTTTCAATATGAATTGCAATATCTGCAATGGTTTGTAAGATTCAAATACGTATATATCTTGGATATATGAGTGAAACTAAAACAATACGGTATCAAAATCAGATGTCAACAGAGAGCATGAAATCGACAGATCCTCTTCATAATGCTAACACTATTATCGTATTTAGATTGACACACATAAAAATTGTGCATTTTAATGTTGTCGGTAATTGTCCATTCCAATTCAGAAAATAAGTTGGGATGTTAATAAGAAAATATGTTGACATCAGAAAAGATTTCTTATAATAAAGGGGTCTGGCCAACCTGTTAAAAGCTTATATCCCTATTATGATTCTCACCTCACCGAAAAATTTCTTACAAATCTAGTCACATTTGCACAGTATTTCTCGGTGAGGTGAGAACCATAATAGGGGTATTAATTTTTTTTGCGAACATCTTCTGTTGTAGGAAATTAATATAAATAATTAAGATTTACATAATATTTTTTGTTTTTGGTTTTGCGATACAGTATACGAAATCCGCTAATTTCAAAACTAGTTATTGTTTTTAGGATTTTTAAAATTAACAAAAAATGGAGTGGAAGGCGGACTTCTCGATGTGCGCATACCATGTCCACTTTCATAATATAAAACTCTGTTCTTCATAAAGCATTTGTAAAGACTTCACTGAACATGATCATATTTTATTAATTGCCATCAACAACCCCTTTGATAAATTAACAAAGAACCTGCTCATAAGTTCTATACATCAGAGATAATATTGCTTTTCATATGAAATTCGTCTAAAGCAATCGCTTGCATAAATAAATTCTTGCTTGAATAAATGTGTTAGAAAACAAAGAAGTGTAAACTAAACACAAAGAAGGAATTTGAAGATTAAGCGGTCTAGCAAATGAAATTACTAATGCCATGCAATAAATTTCCTAGCCTTAAGCTGTTAGTTTAGTAGAAGTGTTTTGCATACAACATATTATGCATAAAGAAGCAATTTTTATTTTTATTTTAATGTTAGTTTATTTCTTTAAAACGATTACATATACTAATCTACAATGATATTTCAAACAATAAATTATTCCGGAATTGCCAGACAGATAAATATTTTACGAAGAGGAGGAATTATTAAGAGTTCTGCAAATTACGAGGATTACGAAAAATTAATCGTTTTTCAATCATCTCATCATTCTATAGCGACTGAATTAACTTATGTAGCACTTTGATTATTTTCGATATATAGAAATCAAATAACCACGTGTACTTACAGTATTAGAAAATTTTACAATACCCTTAAACATTTTTAACAATTTCCAATTTTATCGTATTTAACGCATTTATGCGGATTATAACTATTTCAAACATTAAGTTATTCCGGAATTACCAGGCAGATAAATATTTACTAAACAGGAGAAACTATTAAGAGTTCTGCGCATTCAGTTTCGATCTGACGAGCATTACGAAAAATTAATCATTTTTCATGATTTCATCGCCTTTTTGTAAAATACATATTTATCTGTCCGGTTAAAAGGTTTTAAGGGGTATTGTAAAAAAAGTACAATTGAAAAGCGAAATAGAGTAGAATTTTATTCTTGAAACAAGAGATAAAACTCTATCGAAAGTGATGTTACCATATCCCACCCCTGATTAAGTAATTATATCCATCTCCGAACTTGTAGAAGTATGCTTAATGTAAGTTATGCATAATTTGTCCAGAACTGGCATGTAACATATTTAGTATTAAATGACTATCCAAGTAGAATAATAGTCTGCTTATTTAATATTTTTAACTGAATCCTTACCGCGATTCTGTGAAATTAGCGTGCGAAATCAACACGCGTTAGTCCAACGCAAAATATTATTATTTTAATTTTTGATTATATTTTATATTATGATTTAATTAATAATATTGTTTGGTTTCAATGATCAGCGAAATTCGATTTTTCCTACTTTTGGTCCATCTTGACCTTCAATAAGCCTCTTAAACCTAATAATGAACATTTAATCACTAAAACATCTTATATAAAGGGAAATGTTAAGTTCTATATACATAGAAAAAAATGGTTACAATTTTTATTTGTTCCTTATCAATCTAGGTATAAATGTGAACAGATAAATACGTATATGAATAAAATTAAATAAGAAGCTTTGGAAGATTCAGCTGGAGTCTTGTTTAATACACATTTTGCTTACTATAATTAAAACATTTGTACATCATCATACATTTAAATTCCAGAAATTTCTTAGGGATTTTGGTTATCTTTTCCATTTTAAATAAAATATGTACATATAAAACAATTATAGAATAAAGGTAAGTTCTGATTGTCAAAGAATTTTTACGCATGCTAAATCACGAAAAGGTTACGGTATTTAAAGTTGAATCCAACAATTATATATCACAAAATAGCATTAACATATATAATACTTTGCATCAAAACACGATAAAATAATCAATCAATACTAAAAAAAAAATTTGTTAAAAAATTACTTAATACATTAAATTACTTAACATTTTGGGTTAAAGTTTTATTTTTTTTAGAAAACGTTATTGAATTTGAACTGGGAAATTATTAAACAATTTTCCAATTTAAAAAAATCTTACTGAATATTAGAAATAGCATCAAATGGTCCTCCTGTTGTACTAGAGTTTAAATTTGGGGAAATTTCCATTGTTATTGGTAGCGTACCACACGGCATATCACCCCTGTAAATTATTTTTATAATGAATCAAAATAATAAAAACATAAAAATACAATAACATAAACAACAAAAAATAATATTATAGAAATTTAAATTAATTTATTAGAAAAGCGTGACTAATCAAAATATAAATGAATTTTGATTTGAAATTAAGGCTTTTCACACTTAAACAATTTGAAAATAAAGTTTAATTCCAGAAAAAATATCTATGTTGCTATGTAAATATATTATACATATCATGTATAAGTTTGTAAAAATTTGATTTTTATTTCTCTATTATTTTTCTTATTTTAAAGAATTTCATTAATTTATATTATATTGCACGATAAATGTTTTATTTTATTTAAATAAATTTTATAACATTGCAGAAAAAATTTCGAAATATTTAAATAAATTAGTTAAAAAAAAATTAAGTAAACATAAAAATTAATATTTATTACTTAAATAACTTTTACCTGTAGGGTATATCACTTAAATTGCTTTGACTATGTGAATGAGGTACTTTAGAGCTATCTTTAACACCTGAAACAGCTAACTCGTGTGCCGATCCTGAAAGACTACGATCACTACCGCGACGCCTTGCTAAACCGTGACCAGACGCTGATGATTGCCCAGTTGTCTGGAATGAACAAAAACGAAACAATTTATTTAGGATACATGGGGTTACTTTTATCTGTAGTTCTTATTATTATGGGATATACATACATAAGGACTAACCTGGATCAATAAGGCTGGATTGGGTGCAGTTGTTGTACTCTTCTTCTTTGCCACGCCACCGAATCCGAAAAATCGTTTTTTGTGCGACGGCTGTATTCCACTTGCCAACAAACATTTGTAATGTTCTGATCGTATAAATCGAGGATAGCAATCTTTTTTCAACAGCAGAGCATAAATATGTTCAGCGGCCGAATCAAAAGCGAATCTTGATGGAGATTTTAAACCTTGTTGTACATTTTCCATTGTTTTACCATCAATATTAATTTCACACGGGGCACCGGGTGCTAAAAATTCTCTGTTAAATAAAAGGCAAAATAATAATTTTAAAGAAACATTAACGTATTTGAAAAACAAATTACGTACTCGTATATTTCTTTAACTTTTTTTGGAATCAGCGAATGCGAAGATCTCCTTAAATCGTTTACGGCCAGCCAAAATCTGATGTTTTCATGGGAATACTCCTTTTTTAAGTAAGATGTGAATTCCTGTAATCCAGTTGGATCTGAAACGATTTCTTCAATTGAAATTGCCCAACGACGGACTCGTTTTTCCGTTGGAATATCGACTATAACACTATTTAACTGCCAAAAGGTTATGTCTTCTGATACCCATGGATTAGAAGGTAAAGGCTGTTGTATCATGGGATCATATTCTGCAAATGTTTCGCAATAGCTAACTAAACATTCGCACGCTTGAGACATTTTCATTCGTGTTCGTCCTAAAGATGCTGTCAATATATCAACTTCTCTTTGCCAGTCATCGATAGTGCGACGCCTAGGTTTGCCTTGTCGATCACGGGAAGGCACTGGGCACGGTTCCAGTGGGGTAAATTGACCAGGTGGTGGTCGATGTACACGCCAATATGCTCGCTCCTATATTAAGTGGAATAATGATAAATATTTTTATTTTTTTTTTCCTTTAAAATAAGAAAAAAGCTAAACAATTTACCTGTGAATCTCCTACAATTTTATCTCCTTTTTTCCGTTCCTTTGCTAACTTTACTTGTTCCTCAGCTTGCATCGTTATAAAATCCCATTTACCTTTCAAATTTTTATGTAAATTTGCTAGTGCTTCAGTTTCATACTCTTCTAGTCCATGTCGTTGCTTGTTTCGCAAGGAACGTTTTGCTAAATATATTGCATACTCTACATTATCGGGCGCTTTATGTTGCCATGGCCAATAATAAGGTGTTTGGAAGCGATAGAGCGATGAATCATCTTTTACAACAAGTGTTTTTGAATCATTTACAGGAAAAAAATAACCATGCAAACACAATTGATTAGCTATATTTAATGCTTCAGATTCTTCAATTGATAAACGTTCCATTAACCATTCGATCAAATCATAACCTGAGGAGTAAATTAACATTTTTATTTTTCTATTACTTTTGTTACGATAGATATGCAACTTACCCATAAACGCAGAAGGTATTGAAGTTAGAAATAGTTTTTGACTTCGAACAGGTACACCATTTTCAGAGTCTTGCATTTCTTTTACTAAACTTTCCATCTGATGATTTATATAGAAAAAATGTAGAATATTAATTTAGTAAATTTAATAAATTTAACATTTTGGTAAATTTTAAGAAAGATCTGTTTAGGTAGGTTATATTTCGGTAATATTTAGTTTTCATTTCAACATATTATGATTTGAATTAACCTCGAATAGCTTATTAATAATATACATATTTAATTTAATTGAGATAGTTTAATTATATTCAAAGTAATTTTAAAAAATAACTAAATACACAAAGCTGGTTAAAAAATAAGTAAGACAAATAAGGGTGGCCATCAAAACTCATAAAACACTCCAAAAATTTGTAAAATCTGACAAAATTGTATCTTTAATAATTTTTGTATGAATTATAATAATTTTCTTAAAAATGTATTGATGGGTCTAAAAAGTTTCCGCCGTTTTGACAATAGAGGTCTATATGTATATATATATTCCATTTGTTTAAAGGTCCCAACTTAACAAATGTGACATTCCATAGACTATTATAGAAAAGGAAAAAATGTTATTCACTGAATATACGTGAAGAGTTATTCCATAGACACGTTTTAAAATTGTTCGTTCTAGGCTTATTTTCAGGTGATCCTACACAACAGGTCAAACTCAACTTTGCTTTGGTCTAATTTTGGACAATTTTGTCTATTTTCCTTATTATTAACACATTTAATAAAAAGTTTACCAAAATATCGCTTGTTTCTAGTTTAGCTGGCGAATCACTAATATTATCCTCTGTTGGAGAAAGCAACGACTAGTTAATACAAAGTAACAATCAGCTATTACTCAAATACATGTATGAAAAAAAGCAGCTATTATACTCAAATACGTATATGACTGTGAATAAAACTTAATGAAACTCAGTTCACATCAACTTTATAAACAGAATACTTGAACATATTCCGCTTACCATAAATCGAAAAATAATACCGTACGCAAACACAGCTAAGTCCACACGTTAAGAAGGAAAGTGAAGAACTAAGACAAAAAGATGTATCGATGAAACGAAAATATTCTTAATCAACACAACAAGCTTCAACAAGCAAAGAATGCGAGCAAATATTGGAACCAATTTAAACTTACTCTGCTTTGGGGGTTTTCCAAACAGAGCAACGTAAATATCATCGAAAGATTTCCGAATAGGGTATTTAGGAACATCGTTGATGCACCTTGGTATGTTAGGAATAATGGCCTCCGTAGGGACTTTAAAGTGAACCTCGTTCACTCGTTCCTCGGAGGAAAATGCATGGAGAAGTAAGGCTAGTTGATTTTGGTGAAGGTGACAGATTACCAGTTCCAGCAAGGTACATTTATTTATTTATAGCCAGAGGTCTGTTTAGTGCTGACAAATTAGCTACGTAACTACAGATAGTACGATTTCAGGCCATAAATTAAAAGATCTTATCTTGAAAAATATAGAAATAATACAAAAATTATGTATCAATTTTGGGCAGTCCTAAGTGATCAGGGTGCAAACAATCGCAACGCTTTTAAAGAGCTAGGAGTGGAGCTAGAAAACCTACATTTTCTATTTGATAACAAAAAAATATATGCCTTATATGGCATACCTCACCTATTCAAATCAATTCGCAACACTATGATTAATTACGATATCACGCACCACCCAATGGTTTAGTATCTTGGGTCGTTATTATTTAATTGTATCAAAAGGATAGTCAAGTAACAGGGATCTGTCCAAAGCTTACATCAAGACATATATACCCTTCAACATTGGCGAAAATTCGCGTCAGTCTGGCTACTCAAATATAAAGCCATAGCTATTTAAGCGGCATTAAGACGGTTCAGACCCCGCAAAGTAAGGCTGAATGGCTAGGTATTGCTGACAAATTTTATGTTGTGGAATTTTTCAAACTGCCTGGAAGCGCTCGATGGCAAGCCCATCGCCTTTCGTCCATCTAAAATAGATGGATCCCAGTTTTACAACTATAATGGATTTAATAGTATTGTGCTAATGTCGTTGGAAGGCGTGGAGATATATGTATAAGGTAGATGTGGGATATAACGGGAGAGTAAGTGACGGTGGAGTGTATGCCAATAGGTCGCTTTGTCAAGGTATTAGTGCCAATAACATGGATTTTCCGGATGATTCTGTTTTTCCGAATGGCAGCACCATTAAAAAATTCAAAAAATTGATGAATTGAAAGATTAACAAATTTTTGACGATTACACTATGCGATGTCTATGCCGGAAAATATTATTGCACAACAAATATTGTACTTCAGTCTACGAATTTAATTTTTTATTGTAATTGCGAAAATCATCTCTATTAAATTTATTTTTCATTCATATTGTGTCAATTACGAAACCGATAATTGTTCATACATTTATCATAGATTTAAATTCTTTAAAAACAACCGTTGGAAATTCTAATACAGACAGTTTATCTTATGACCATTTTAATGACAACCAGGAACTAGAAAACGATACGGACCATTACTCAGAGTCCGATATTAACGAAATTGCATTTTTTGACAGCTTTATAAATCACAATCTGCAAATAGATTTACCTTCTTTACCATATTTTGTTGGGTACGTCATCTTTAAGCTACTAAAAAAATCTCACTGCGAATCTTGTAAAGAATTAATAACTAAACTAGATGAAAATTTATCTTTGCCATCTGAGTATCTACTAAAATATAAGAATTTTTTAAATCCATCCGCAGACCTGTATATAAAAAATCCAAATGATTTTTTTCTTTGAGCCGTCACACAAACTTTTAGAAATTTTTGCAATACATTTTAAATTGAACAAGCAAAAGAAGAAACTTTTGAAACCAACTTACGAAAAATGTATAACTGCTACTAACGGTCAATAAAAAGTGTGTGAATGGTTTACAAGCAGCTGCACAGAACACAAAGAACCTGCCCTTGAGTTTCTGCTTCTGGTCTTGATTCGTAAACATTGTACATGGCAATTACAGAAAATCAAAGATAAGAAAAAATTCCTTCAATTTAAGAATTTTGTGGAATTAAATAATTTATATTTAAATAAATTATTTTACACTGTGGATTAAGGTTATAATTTTACATTTTACTTTTCAATTTTTTTTTTTTATTTTATTTATAATTTTTTTCAAAAAAGTAAACGAATTTAGGAATTTTTCAACAGTTTCAAAGTAAGTTTTTGTTGGGATAGAATTATTCTAGCAATAATTTTGAAATTATTTTTTGTTTTTATTAAATATTTAGAGTCAATTGATAAATGTAAAATGAAAATTATTTTCGGTATTGATTTTACGAATAATTTGCATTTTTATTGTTATACCAATTACTATTCCAGTTACCAAAGTAAGACGGCAAATATGTATGAATGTATGTATACAAATAACAGAGAAATTAACTAAAAATATTGTTACGGTAACACCTAGGGTGTAATAGAATAAGTTAATTTACCATGATAAAACTGTTCTAAATATTTCTAGACTATTCTTACTGGAAAAGTCATGAAATTTCTAGAAGTTTGGTTTGTGTATATAAAAAGGCGAACGAAATCGAATTGGATCATTAGTATTTGGTAAGCGATAGTGTAAAGATTAAAAAGGAATTAAAAAGTGATTTAAAAAGTGTTTAGTGCGAAATAAAAAGTAAAAGTGATCAGAAAAATTGTCCGAATATTAAAATAAAATGATTTTGTGAATTATCGTTAATAAATTGTATTAAATAGTAATAATTTTTGTGTGAAATAAATAAATTCGTTGGTATTAAATTGAATTGTTTTGTTTTATTCACAATCCAGTGACTCTAACCTTGATTGACAAGGCAAAAACGTAAAAACATTGTGTCGATGACACCTAGGGTGCAATAGAATGAGTTAAATTAGTGGCTCAATATTTTACTGTGCTAAAATGGAGTTTTCCATGATAAAACTCTTCTAAATGTTTCTACACTGTTCTTACTGGAACGGTCATGAACTTTCTAGAAGTTTGGTTTCTGTTTGTAAAAAGGCGAACGAAGTCGAATTGGATGATTAGTATTCGATAGTTTGATGATTAAAAAGGAATTAAAAAGTGATTTAAAGAGCGTAGTGCGATTTAAAATTAATAAGTGTACAATAAAATTGTGTGAAAATTATATAAGGTGATTTTTTGAATTATTATAATAAATTGTGTTGGTTAAATTTTTATTGTTCAATAAATAAATCCATTGGTGATAAATTGAATTGTTTTGTTAAACGTAAAACGTAACAATATTTAAAAAAAAAAATCGAAGACACAAACCATCTGAAAACGATAGTATATTTTCTAAAGTTTCTTTGAACTTTTTGTTTTTTGAAGTTACAGCCATTTCATAGAGGGCAAAGGAATTTCGCTGAAAAAATATTATTTTTGATTTTTTGTTCTTGTTTTCAATTCTGTTTACCGTCGAAACTCGATTTTCCGGGATCCGATTATCCGTAAACCTCTATCTCTTTTTGAGTCACTTGTTCATCCAGATTTTCAATTGATTAACCGGGGTTTTTCATTTTTATTTTTTTCGTTAAATTTTGGCAACAGTGTTGTTTCTGTGTTAAGCGTTTATCTACATATGTATATTGTGTATTTTTTTATAGAACTGAAAAATTCGATCAACCGGGATCTTTGATTATCCGGGAAACGTTCGGTCCCGAGCATCTCGGATAATCGAGTTTCGACTGTCTATAGTATTCTTTTTCCTATGGTTCAACTCACGAGAAACTATAGAACGCGAATGGGAAGAGGCCATAGTATAAGTTAGTATGTTAAATCACAATTTGCTCATTAATACAGGAGGCTAGATTATAATTACATACAATAAACAGATAAATAAAATTTATCTAAATAAAAAATAAAATCAAATAAGGAAAACAAAAAATATCGCTTTGTTATTCCATAACTCACGCTGTAACGTAAGTTGTAAATATTTGGGAAACCGAGTAAAAAATTTCAAAACAAAAAATTTCATTAAAACTTGTTTCCGAAAATATTTAAATAAAAAATGTGCAATAGTTGGGACAATTCTTATTAATTAATGAAATTTATTGAAACATTAATCGATAAAGCTTTGTTAATGTTGCACTCGTGCGCAAAGAGATATTTTCCACTCAAGATATTATCCCAATCGCCTATCGCCCTGAAATAAATTATCCCTCATTACTCGTAATATCTCACTATTGACGATTGGAGCGTCACGGATTCCATACAGTGGATTTGCTTTTAACTAGGCCAACGCAGCTTTTTGACATTTCTGAGTATGTTGTAATAGATAGTAATAAAACAGACTGAGAATTAAGTTCTGATTTTATATTAAATTATGATTTTCGTATTTGTAGGTGATTATTTTTGACTTCTCAATGAATATTTTTCACAACTCAATTATACTAACACATTGTTATAAATTCAAACGTTACATTTATGCGTTGGCCAATTGTATCTTTTTATCTTTCGTATCTTTCCATTCCACTGAAGAGTAGTTATAGAAAAATTCTCTTCTTCACGTAGTTGTAGTGTTTACCAGTAGAGTAAATATATTTCCAGGTGTGTCAATATGAAACCGGAATGTTTTACTAAAAAGTACACATTTATCGTATGTTAATGGTTAAGAGTATTTTATTCAAAGTATTGCTCATTATAAGTTATACATTTTGCCACGCAAAAAAAACTGTTCTTCTTTTGAGGCAAACCAGTTATCGAGCCATTTTCGTACAATTTCGTAGGAAGTGAAGTGCTCCTCAGCAAGCCCATGCCCTATCGATGCAAATCAAGTGATAATCGGATGGAGCCAAGCTTGGCGAGTAAGCTGCATTTCAAAGTATTTCCCAATTAAGTGCTTCCAACGTTGTTACGACTGGCATACGTCTCCACTTGAAACAGGGAGAACATTTTTGCGAAGATCCCAAACGCTCAAATGATAAATTTTTTTTTGTTTTTATGGTATTTATGCTCGATTTTATGATTTCCAAATTTAAATTTAATATTCCCTCCGATTGTTATGTAAACATATGTATTTTAAATTTTTATGCATTTACTTGTTTTCTTTCTATTCTATGTTCTCCTCTTTGTCATGTACAAGCATATATATCTCTTGCGAGTTGGTGTGTGTACATGTATTATGTAGTATTCTATTTTTCTTTCTGGTACAAAACCTGCTAAAATTCTCTTTAGAAAGCCTGATGGTTTTGCCAAAATCTTCTATAATAAAAGTCATGAAACTCTCTTTTACAGACAAATACATTTATTGATTCCACTAGATTTGGCTGTATTAGTTACACTAACAATTCAACGTAAATTTGAATTTTTTTTTCTTGTTTCTACACCAACACCTTTATACTTAGTTAACTAACACATATAAATTTAGTGATGCCAAATATACACCAATACATATAGAACCTGATTTATTATAGAAGATTTTGGTTTTGCTGATACGCAGACACATACTTATACATATCAACCTTTAGCCGTAGTAGTCACTACGAAAAACCATATAAAAAAAATTCAAATTTTTTTGTTTCTTACCACTACTAATTCCAGTTGATATCACACACTACTTAATATCAACTAACAATTGAGCATTTTACTCTCTGTTTTTTGCTCTTCTACAACAAAACTTAATTTTACGAAATGTCAAAATCAAAACCATAACCTGCTAAAATTCAGGAGGTTATGATCAAAACTCAGAAATCGTGAAGTTAAACCCCATTAATTAATTAATTACAAGAAATTAAAGTAAGTTTAAATGATTTTTAAAGTAATTTATATTAGTTTACGTGATTTAAAATTTTATATGTGCTGTTATAGTTTCCTTTTTTAATTTTGAAGAAAATACAAAGAAGTGCATACACGATGCCAACCATTGAAATGTATGTTATGCGGTGAATCATTTCTCGAGGAATCAATTATTAAATCTAATATACGTATCGTGCACGCAAACGAATTAACTCAACATTCGTGCCGCCTTTATGGTAAATTGTGTCGCGATAGTCGAACCCTATCGAAACATTTATGGGAACATTTCAGCGAAAATATTGCGATTATTGCGAGAACATTACGATCACATCATTCGAGCCCTGACACTAAAAGGGGGAAATTCCAATACACCTTATTACTGCCAAGTTTGTCACGAGTTATTTGTAATATCACTAGATTTAATTCAACATTTGATTCAACACAGTGACATGAATACGGCCGTGAAGAGACAATCGATTGTAAGTAAATGGAGAACGGTGGAGAATTAATTATAATATTTGTCATATCAATGTGTATCCTATTTTATATTTATAGACGGAGCCACGAAAATATAAACGGAGAAGGAAATTAAAACCGCACGAGTTGGAAAAATTACGTGCCGAAAAAATGGCAAATTATTTTCGGTTTTTATTTTGAGCATAATTTGCATTTTGATTTATATACCAATTAATATTCCAGTTACCAAAGTAAGACGGCAATAAAATAATATGAGAATGATAAAAAAAATCGTTACAAAAAAATTTAAAAGAAAAATTCTTTCTGTATACATTGTTTATAGTTTAAAAATTAAATAATTGTCAAAAATAGTTTCTAAGATTTTTTAGTTACAAAAATAATTTTTTAATGCCTCAGAAGTTGACCAACAAGTCGAAATATAAGGTTAAAAACTGTTAAATTTTTTTAAATTAAATATTGGGTTTTCTTTAAAATAAGCTGAAATTAAAATATTTAAATAAAATGACTGTTGCACATGATTCGTTTTTATTGGTTTAGATTTTACTCTCTTTTAGTTTTGTAGTATGCGAATGTTTATGTTTTCTACACTGTAATCCAAAAACATCTATAATTCCAAGACGAACTATACGAAATTTAAAGGGACAAAGTGACTACTGCCCATAGTGTTAGTTGTGTACATATAAGCCTTCGATAAAAAAACTAATCAACACTAATCTAATTTGTTTTGGTATTGTGCTATGAAATATGAAAAAAAATACATAGGAAACAACAACAATTTACATCACGGCAACGCCGTATAATAATATCAAATAAAACGAAAGCTATTTATGCTTGTATTTATGGGTAGGTTTTGTGTTGGAAAATAAAACAATTACAATAACAACAATGATTCTGTCATTCGTCATATTCGAAATAATTGTCTGAACGGAGACTGACCTTTTTGTTTAAATGAAATTCATTATTTATTTTAATCAATTATTGAATTATTTATTTATAATTTTGTTAATAACATGTTTATTGGGAAAGGTTTTATGCCTAATGGAAGCACTAACTGAATAGTTTACTAAGAAATGTGCTTCCATACGGCTTTTACTTCTTTAATATATTTAAAAAAATTATACCTTGTTGTTTATTTTATTTACCTACACGAAATTTATTAAATGGATCTACATATACGCCAAGAGCTATGAATTTTTTTGGTGCCTTGCAATCTTATGCAGTGTACTTCGTAGTGTATTCGTGCTCGCATTATTCAAAATTAACATAATTTCACACGATCGAAGTCATCCGAATGCCGCGAATGTATCAGACTCTGTTGGTGAATATTGCTCAGCGGAGTGTGCACCATACTTGATGGTAAATATCCAGGTGGACTGAATATGGATAGACACATTGTTGATCCAACGTTGTTCGTTCGCAAAATCGATTAAATTATCAAAGAATGTTCACCACCAATTTGTTTGCTTTGGGCCGTCGCCGTATTATTATAATTATTGAAACCTCCACCACTGCGCGTTATATTCAAGTCTTGTAGAGCATGTTTTCGTAATCCTTGCACAAAATGGCGGGCCCCACTTGGCATTTTCTATTGCAGATTTTTCATGGTGAAATGAACCAGTGATAATTCAGTCTTACCATTTTCAACCTGCGTATATTGATTCGTTTGGCAAACTGGTTGTGATTTAATTTGTTCCTCCTCATTAATGTTAGTAAGCTGCCAATCTGGATTCCCATGTTTTCGCACATCCATTTCGCAATCAAACGAAAAAAAATCAACAATCTCCAAAGCCCGTGACCGGAAAGAGAAGTACATGACAAATGGCGTAACTAGTGGACTATATTTCGTTAACAAGATGAATCTGGAATAACATGAATTTAATACAAAATTAATGTAACTCAAAAATACTAGTAGTTACCACTTTCAGTTGCAACAATTGTCCGAATTGATCAGGTACTCTTGATGTACATATGTAATAATTCACGATACGATACTGGGAGATAATGAACATGCGCCGAATGGCTGTCATCAATTGTTCAGGACACCAAATTAAATTCTCATCAGGAATAAAGTTTTGAGATATAACAAGAACCGCCGTTAATAGTGTCATTTTAGTGGGGACATTTTCGACCTGGACAACATCCTCATCATAAACGGTTAATATGACAAAAACGCTTAAAATACCACAATAAAAACTAATTCACTCATTAAATGTCGTAGATATAGTCGGCCATATCGTGATCAGCATCTCATTCAAGTTCCAGGTTCTCGTTTAATCAACTCACCATAATTAAAAAAAAATACATGAACTGCTACAAAAGTATTAACAGACATCTTCTACAACAAAACACATTATTGTCGTGAAATTACCGAGATCCGACTGCAATAAAATGGCTATTAGACGTGAAATTGAGATTATAAACAAATTACTTACGTCTTTAATCTTGAGCGCTCTGTTAAAATATATTTTTATATAACAAGGGCCACGAAAACAAGATGTCATATGTTTGTCGTACATATTTTTTGACATAAGGAAAAAGATGTATAACCTATCTTTATTACACTCTAGACCAAAAAATGGCACATTTTATTGTGTTAAAAAATACGAATAAGCGTACATATTTTAATGCTTTACTACATGTTAAATATTAAAATATTAAGACACAATTCGATTTTTAATATTAAGACACCTTTTAAATTTAAATTATCTTAATAATTTTTTTATTAAATTCAAAAATGAATTCAAAAAGGTACAATATTTTTGTCTAGAGTGTTCAAATAAAAAGTAAATATGTATTTGTATGAAAATAAATGTAAAGTAATATGCGACGTTGCCGTCATGATTTAGTCACCAATACTACCTTCAGTAGTAATTACCAGGCAATGACAAAAAATAGTTTGTCTTGGAATTATAGATGTTTTTGCTGTAATCACAACCGTATCTATACACGATGACGTTTCACTAATACAATCAGTGGTTTAGATAATTTTACAGCAATAGTATACAATACATTCGGCTTTCTAAAGAGAATTTTAGCAGGTTTTGTTCTGGTATCATTGGCTTAAATTGACGCGTGATATTTGCTCTGAGTGGGGAATGAACCGATCGGTGTATTCGACATGGGTCCGATGCGGCCGTACAGATAAGTGTGTCTTATTCGTTGTATTTGTGTACAAAAAAAAAATAAATACCAATAAAGATTTTACAATAATAAAAAAAAAATGATGAAATGTGTGCACAGCCACAGATACAACGAATAAGACGAACAGCGATACGAAGTGGTAAACATGAAGAAAAATATAGGGGGAAAATTCAATGATTTTTTTATGATGAAAAAATAATAATAAATAAGTTAGTCTAGTTTTTGCATCGGTGACTATAGGTCAACTTTTTTAAAAAAAAAAAAAAAAAAAAAAAAATCTAATTTTGTATTTTGGTGACGGGCAGTCAAAAATTTCATTTTTTTGGGCTGATAAAGAGTTTTTAGTTTTGAGTTTGTCAAGCTTTCAGTGCTAAAAGGAAAGCTAATAATTTTTTAAAATTAATTAATTAAACAAAATAAATGACAAAAATAATAATAATAAAAATTATAAAATTTGTAGCTGAATAATGCCAATTGGCCAGTTATTTAGAAAGTTGATTGTTTAATTTTATTGGAAATAAAAGTGCCGTGTGGCGATGTCAACGGGTTGTACCGTTTTCTTTATTAAAAAAAATAAAAATTTGTAATTTTGATTAATAAATAAAAAAATAAAAAAACTCAGTGGTGTTTGACTTTGATTAGTCATCAAATATATATATTTATTTTTCTGATTTGATTTTTGATTTGCTGTTGTTGGAGTTTTTGTGGCATTGAGTGAAAAAAAAGGTGGGAACACAGAGAAAAAAAAACACAGAAAAGTGTAAATACAAAGAAAATATTTGAACCGCCTAACGGGTTTTTCTTTGCGATTGTTCATTTTGTGCGGTGATCCCGGGGCATCAAACGCCAGTGGCGCTGGCAAACAGTGAATTTAATTTTTTTTGATTTCATAAGAGACAAGTCGGAAATTATATAAAAAAAAAAAAATATATATATATATACAATAATAAATAACTGTATTGTGTGTACGTAGTCGGATACCGAATTATCCTTTTGTTCAGCCGTTACAAAGAGCGGTTACACTTAAAGGGTGTAAAGAAAACAAAAATATATATATATCTATATATCTTGGGGTAGATGACTCCACTGTAAACAAAGTCAAATACTGCGGCAGCAACCCCATCAGATAACGGTGGCTACAGATCATTCCCGGCCGTGGGGCCAGGGCCACCATTTGTGTGAGGGGTATCCTGCGTCGGCGCTGGTTGCAGTTGGTCGGACCGGCCTAAAAACAACAAGGTAAAACAAAATCAAGGGACCTGGGTAACTGTAAATTGTAGTTTTCCAAAGTCTGTAACAGTTTGTTTCTCCCTCTCTATTTTCATTATATTATATGTATATTGCTATTTTTACCGTTTGTTTTCGGCGTTTCGTGGTGGTGCACCGATTTGGTGAAAACCCAACTCAGAGCAAATTATTGTCAGGTGATTTTTTTTTCCGTCGTTTTGAGTAATTGCGTTTGGAATTTCCGCTGTTTTTTCCTCTTTGCTTCAGCTCAGTTGTCCGTTTGGTGTGGTTCGACCCCATAACGGTTAATTTCTTTCAGATATTTTTTAGTGTTATTTTCTTAATTTTCTTGAAACAGTGAATAGTGAAAGTGAAACTTAATATTAACGTAGAATCAGTTTTAACGTAATCTATCTTGCATAATTTTTATTCTTTTTCTGTTAACGTAACAAAGATTCTCTTTGAATTTTCTTGTTGTTGTGTGCTCCGACGCACCATGTGCAGTTAATCCAAATTGATCGAGTGATGTGAGGTGTGGTCGTGTGAAGGGTCGGTCTTTTCCACCCTGTTCCGTGCGTGCCGTTCGTTCCTCCAGGACAGGCTGTGCTGGAGGGCGGAACGCCATATGAGTTGATCGCGTCGGGGTGACGGTTTCCGTTCCGGGGGATTGTCGCTGGGATTGTCATGCGGGCGCCCTTCGCTCATAATGGCATCGGTGGCCGTCGCGACTGGGAAACAGCATCCCAGTAGGCGGCCCGATGAGGGGAGGCCCGTGTGGCAGTCACGGCGGTGATCGCCTGGAATTGACACGGTCACTCCGGATCGATCACTCCCTTCTTATTATTTTTTTTTAGCCGCTGAGGCCGTGGCAATTTAATTTTAATTTCCCTTTGCCCATCTAATTTTGTTCTTCATGCGGTTTTTCAAGCATGAGAAATATGTCTGAAAACCTTCACGCCGCACCGTGAGCTCTAGCCAGCTACTATAACGCATCATACCACTATTCTCATGTCTGTTAACGTAATCCCTTGGGGGACTGCGTTACAACGTTTCCTTGACCGGTGTTGCTTCGTGTGATGAAGCAAAATCACTTTGTGTCGCCTTTTATCATATTCTGGTCGTTTTTGTAGCAAATCTCTATTCAAATAGATCATTTGATGTTGGTAGCGTTTAATATTTACGGTTTCACCAGGTTTTAACAGCTCAACGAAATACAGAGCATTTTCTTCCGTCAGAAGCGATTTTTCCTTGCAGTCGATATCGATCGTTGTCCTGGATCAACCGAAGACTTTTGCGCCATTTTCCAACGCCAGTCACAATTCGATGGATAAATGACTTTCTTTTGTATCTGGCGACCAACATTTCGCTAGTGGTGTTTCGATTTTCCTGTTGTCTTTCATTCAGTTTATACGGAACCCATTTACCCAGCTTTTGGATCTTTCCCATGGCTTTTAAACATATGGAGATGGCTTCTCATGGCACATTCAATTGATTCGCAAGTTGTTATTGCGTTTGAGCGTCATCCTCATCCAACAATGCTTGCAATTCACCGTCTTCAAACTTTTTTGGTGGCCTTCCACGTTCTTCGTTTCTCAAAATCACCACTTTTCAATTTATTAAATCATAGCATTGTGATTTACCAAGAGCATGCCCACCATTACCTTCGACTAACATTTGATGTAACTCTGCAGCGTTTTCTCCAAATGATAACCAAAAATCAATGATGTCCGCAAATCTTAATGTGTAAGCACAAAACTCGACATTTTTAACATGTCAAAAACAAGCGTCATTGTATGAAACTTGTAAGGTTATGAATTGGATGTTGTTAACAGATTTAAAAAGAAAACAATGGCGCCGATGACGCGGTTTATCGAAAGGTACATTGATAGGTGGCGCCATTTGTTGGTAATAGTTTTATGAGTAGGTATTAAATAATAATTCTCAATTTTTCAATAAATCAGAATTTTAAATTTTGTTAGTTATCATTTGGAATTAATATACTTTATTCAATAATTTGTTTTCACTGTTTTAGATTTGTTAAAATTCTAAATCATAAATTATATTTTTAGAGCTTGGTGATAACTGTTGAAAGTAAAAAAAAATTATTCTTGGCTCTAATTTTGGGCAAAATTTTATTCCTGTCCGAATAGGAATAACTTTTACCAAAATAAGACGGCATATTTCCATTGAGTTTATGTAGCTAGACCTACAAGCACCTTAACAGATTGAATTTCAATAGAGGAGAAATGGGTCCCGGGTTCGATTTCCGGTGGCGATGGCAAGAACAAATTTGTCACGAATGGGGGCTGTTGTATACGTGAATGTATTGTTACTAGGCTTTCCAACTTCAAAGAACAAAATCATAAGGATAAAACTTTAAGATAAAATTACAAACGAGTGTGTATTGAAGTTGATAATTTGGTAATTGATGGAATTTTTTTTAATTGGTATAATTGGTATAAAAAATATAAAATATTGCCAAAACTTTTGCAGGTAACCATAGTATAAACACATATAGTACTTCCATGTGAAGTTCATCAATGCAGTATTAGACAGCGATACTGATACCGTTTGGGATTTTTCAAAATAATTTTATATTTCAATTCGCCGAGCAGGTATCCTGCTTCAAGCCAAGATTGTGTTTGGCACCCTTCCTAATAGTGATGAATTACCTACGAATCGGCTTCTTGGTTTTATCAAGAGGCAAAACTAGGTAGGACATACAGGCAATAGAGTGCAGAATGGTCAGAAGAGATTCGAAAGGCTCTTTAGCCTTTTGCATGGGCCGCTCTTCAGTCGTCAAGCTCAAGCTCTTCAGTCGACAAGCTCAAGTTGATTTTGGAATTACTGGCAATGTCTGCCGAAAATCTCCTGATTGTAGCAATAAAATACCTTCCATTAGTCTTGTGTTCTTTCGAAGATCCGGTAATGTTATATCGTGCGCTTTGATTTCGTTATATCACAGACTGGATACTCTTGTTCGGCTACACTTAATGGTAATTTTAAAGCGAATTGTGCCGTTTTCCCACCCGCCATTTACGTGGCCACAATTTCAGATGATGTCCCAATGCTTATTCGTTTTGCTTCTCCACTCGAATTTTAGCTAGAAAAAAATTAATAATAAACGTTTAACCAGTGCCCCTAGTCAGGGATGGCGAACCTATTTCCTATGTTGGGTCAATTCGCCAAAAAAAATATTAGCATTGCTACGGATTATTTGCAATTTTTTTCTCAGTACAAATATGTATAGAGAGAGCTAGGTTTAACAAAAACAAAATAAATAATTTTTTATTGTTAATTCAGTGAGAATATGTAGGTATAAATAAAACAAATTCAGTATTTGTTGTCTAATTTTTAATGCGAAGGCTGTTGCTGTTTCGCAGATGATAACTGATCGTGCTGTCCACAGTTCCCAAACGATTTCTTACAGTTGATTTAACATAATTCACTGTCGAAAATAATTGTTCACACGTATATGTGGAACCAAACATTGTCAAAAGAGCTTTAGCCAGAGTTTTCATATTAATAAAATTATTAGGTGAGTGTTAAAACTCACGTAGTTTTCAACAGGGCAATGAGCTTTATTATTAGTTTATATTTAACTACAAAAATTGTATGAAGTTAAATGTATATGCAATAATGCATAATTACAATTTAATTGGTGTAAATGAACTATTATCAAATGATCAAATTATATGAAATTGAATGTAATAATGCATAATTGCAGTTTAATTGGTGTAAACGAACAATTTAAAAACAATGTTTAAAATGCTTATCACTATAAAAATTTTTGTTGTTAGTGTTTTAAGTCTTTTAGAATAAGTATTTAAACTGTAGATATTTCGTTAATAAAATCAGAATAAAATTAACCATCAAATAAGTAGTTTTATCTCTAACTAGTTTGGCCCCACCCGTGGTAACCGAATTAGTTATAAAATTTATTAATTTTAACAAGTTTGGTCTTACAAACCAAACAGATAAATTGTTAAAATTACATGGTCCTTCGAAGCCACTAAAACAACCGGCAAAATAAAAATCGAACGAGCTAACCAGCTACGATAAAAATCAAGATAACGTAATCCAGATATCCAGATAGTGCCACAAATACAGCCAAGTAACAACATGGAGAAATTAATCAAAGAACAGGAGGAAACTGGTGAAAAAATAATCCAGCTGGACCGGAACTACCGTAAAGATCCAGCGGATAGAAAAACAATAGGATACCTAGAACATAGGATAGCAACTCTAAAGGCGTTATATAACGACTACGTAAGAGTGGATGACCAGATTCGTGACTTCAAGCCAGAGCTGAATGCCAAACATGAAGATTACAACAAAAGGACATCCATTGCTGACAAGTACAAAACGGCCCTTGACGATATGCGTCAACGGCTCAATAACTTCCCACCAGTCTCACCAACAACAAGTAAACCCATGCAGCCATTAATCAACAACACATTGACAAGCAATGAATTTGGCAGTAAACCAGATGAGGAGCAGCCATTAATCAACAACACATTGACCAGCAATGAATTTGGCAGTAAAACAGATGAAGAGCAGCCTATAAACAAAGCTGAAAACTCCAAACCAACAATTGAGGTGACCAACAACAAGCTAATGAAAAGGCAAGATATCTTGATGCGTCAGATGTATAAAAATCTGGCATCAATAAAATACTCAATGGACACCGACAACTTATCCAAGGAGTACATAAACCTCAAAATTAAGCAACTGGAGAAAGAAATGGAAGTAGTATCAGAGCAGCATACAGCAATCCTAGTAGAACTAGAAGATGACGAGCAAACGTCAAATTACTTCTTTGAAGATTATTTTGGGAAGCTTCAAAACCAAGTAGAAGTAACAATCATAAAATTGCAGCAGCATAAAAGCGAGACAACAACAACGACAGCTGAAGCATCCCAAATAAGACTACCCAAGGTAGAAATTCCGCTATTTTACGGTGAATACGATCGATGGGAAACATTCAATGACATGTTCACCGAGTTAGTTCATCGAAACAGCAAATTGTCTGACACGGTCAAGATGCAGTATTTAAAGACACATGTAATGAAAGGGGCAGCACAACTGATAAGTCACTTATCAACAACAGGTGACAATTATAAAGCAGCTTGGGACATAATCCAAGATAGATACAACAATGCGAGACTACTTGCAAGCCACCAATTCAATGCATTATTGTCATTAACAACACTGCAAGCAGCATCCGCACAATCAGTGAGGAATCTACACGATACCGTAAAGGAGATTTTGCACAACATATATCGTCTGAAGATGAGCTCGCCTTTCGAAGCCTTCGTGGGTTTTATTTTAAGTAAAAAAATGGACCCAGAATCAATCAGACTATATGAAACAACAATTGAGAAACCGAGAGAAATTCCACAACTAGAAGAAATTTTCAAATTCATGGAAAGAAGATTTCAATCCCTCGAAGCTATGGGTAATCAGAAGCCAACAACCACGAGGCCGCAGTACACACCACCACCAAAACGGGTGTATACAGCCACGGCAGCGAGTACATGTTATGTAGAAAGATGCAAGGAACAACACAGTTTACAGCAATGCCGAATTTTTAAAAGCATGACAACACTAGAACGAGCAAGGCTAGTAAACCTTAAAAACTTATGCAAAAGTTGTTTAAGCCAACACCAAGGCAGCTACTGCAAAGCAGAAGCATGCATTGTATGCAAAGGTGCACACCACACACTACTACACTGCAATAATGCAGCCTCAAGCAGTATTAGTAAAACATTCATGGTGAACCAACAAGGACAAGTGTTACTACCAACTGCGGTAGTTAGAGCCAAAACCGGAACAGACAATTACGTCACGCTAAGAGTATTAGTCGACCCAGGATCGCAAGCAACATTAATATCGGCAAGAGCCGCGAACCTGCTAAACTTTAAAAAGAAGAAAACATATGTCACCATCTCTGGAATCGGTGGAGCTACAGCAGGCGTTTGCAAACACACCATCAATATACAATTATCACCAACCTTTGATGGAGGATTCCAGTTAAACATCGAAGCCTTAATATGCGACAAACTCAATCAACAGCTACCTGAAGAAGACTTTAACACAGACAGCTGGGTTCATCTCAAACAAATACAACTTGCTGACCCACATTTCAACCAGTCACAGCCAATTGATCTCATCCTTGGTGCAGATTATTACCCAACAAAAATCAAAAACAACATAATAAAAGGAGGTCAGCTGGAGCCAATGGCCCAAGATACAGAATTTGGGTATATAATCATTGGAAGCAGAAATGACAGAAGCGTACAGCATAAAACAACAATGGTATCTACCAAAATAATTGAGGGTCAATTAAAATTATTGATAGACAATGACTCAGTACCAGAAGAAAGAACTAAAACTGAAGAAGAAATCAAGGTCGAAGAACACTTCCAGTCAACAGTAGAAAAGGGATCGGACGGCAGATACCTAGTGAAAATCCCGTTTAAGGATAATCATGTAGCGCTAGGAGAATCAAGAAAGAGAGCAGCTGCCAGACTAATACAAATTGAAAAACGTTTCAAGAAGGATGCACATTTTAAACAACTATACCATAAGTTCATGCAAGAATATATCAATCTGAAACATATGGAACCCGTGCAGGAAAAAATTGATGATGGCAAAGCAAGTAACATCTACTACATACCCCATCATGGCGTATTCAAGAACGACAGCACCACCACCAAGCTAAGAGTCGTGTTTGATGCTTCATCCAAAACAACAACAGGAGCATCACTAAACGATTGTATGATTAATGGTCCGAAATTACAAGAAGATCTAGCCGACATTTTATTGCGATGGCGAAAACACAAAATCGTAATAACAGCAGACATAGAAAAAATGTATCGCCAAACCTGGATCAACGAGCAAGATCAAAACTTTCAACGAATATTATGGAGAACTCACCCCTCTAAACCAATGGAGGCATATAAATTAAAAACGGTGACATACGGAACAACAGCTGCCAGTTTCTTGGCAATAAGGTCATTACAACTACTCGCAAGCAAAGGAGCCAGTGAATACCCAACAGCATCAAAAATCATGTTGGCAGATTTCGTTTGGAATTTCCGCTGTTTTTTCCTCTTTGCTTCAGCTCAGTTGTCCGTTTGGTGTGGTTCGACCCCATAACGGTTAATTTCTTTCAGATATTTTTTAGTGTTATTTTCTTAATTTTCTTGAAACAGTGAATAGTGAAAGTGAAACTTAATATTAACGTAGAATCAGTTTTAACGTAATCTATCTTGCATAATTTTTATTCTTTTTCTGTTAACGTAACAAAGATTCTCTTTGAATTTTCTTGTTGTTGTGTGCTCCGACGCACCATGTGCAGTTAATCCAAATTGATCGAGTGATGTGAGGTGTGGTCGTGTGAAGGGTCGGTCTTTTCCACCCTGTTCCGTGCGTGCCGTTCGTTCCTCCAGGACAGGCTGTGCTGGAGGGCGGAACGCCATATGAGTTGATCGCGTCGGGGTGACGGTTTCCGTTCCGGGGGATTGTCGCTGGGATTGTCATGCGGGCGCCCTTCGCTCATAATGGCATCGGTGGCCGTCGCGACTGGGAAACAGCATCCCAGTAGGCGGCCCGATGAGGGGAGGCCCGTGTGGCAGTCACGGCGGTGATCGCCTGGAATTGACACGGTCACTCCGGATCGATCACTCCCTTCTTATTATTTTTTTTTAGCCGCTGAGGCCGTGGCAATTTAATTTTAATTTCCCTTTGCCCATCTAATTTTGTTCTTCATGCGGTTTTTCAAGCATGAGAAATATGTCTGAAAACCTTCACGCCGCACCGTGAGCTCTAGCCAGCTACTATAACGCATCATACCACTATTCTCATGTCTGTTAACGTAATCCCTTGGGGGACTGCGTTACAACGTTTCCTTGACCGGTGTTGCTTCGTGTGATGAAGCAAAATCACTTTGTGTCGCCTTTTATCATATTCTGGTCGTTTTTGTAGCAAATCTCTATTCAAATAGATCATTTGATGTTGGTAGCGTTTAATATTTACGGTTTCACCAGGTTTTAACAGCTCAACGAAATACAGAGCATTTTCTTCCGTCAGAAGCGATTTTTCCTTGCAGTCGATATCGATCGTTGTCCTGGATCAACCGAAGACTTTTGCGCCATTTTCCAACGCCAGTCACAATTCGATGGATAAATGACTTTCTTTTGTATCTGGCGACCAACATTTCGCTAGTGGTGTTTCGATTTTCCTGTTGTCTTTCATTCAGTTTATACGGAACCCATTTACCCAGCTTTTGGATCTTTCCCATGGCTTTTAAACATATGGAGATGGCTTCTCATGGCACATTCAATTGATTCGCAAGTTGTTATTGCGTTTGAGCGTCATCCTCATCCAACAATGCTTGCAATTCACCGTCTTCAAACTTTTTTGGTGGCCTTCCACGTTCTTCGTTTCTCAAAATCACCACTTTTCAATTTATTAAATCATAGCATTGTGATTTACCAAGAGCATGCCCACCATTACCTTCGACTAACATTTGATGTAACTCTGCAGCGTTTTCTCCAAATGATAACCAAAAATCAATGATGTCCGCAAATCTTAATGTGTAAGCACAAAACTCGACATTTTTAACATGTCAAAAACAAGCGTCATTGTATGAAACTTGTAAGGTTATGAATTGGATGTTGTTAACAGATTTAAAAAGAAAACAATGGCGCCGATGACGCGGTTTATCGAAAGGTACATTGATAGGTGGCGCCATTTGTTGGTAATAGTTTTATGAGTAGGTATTAAATAATAATTCTCAATTTTTCAATAAATCAGAATTTTAAATTTTGTTAGTTATCATTTGGAATTAATATACTTTATTCAATAATTTGTTTTCACTGTTTTAGATTTGTTAAAATTCTAAATCATAAATTATATTTTTAGAGCTTGGTGATAACTGTTGAAAGTAAAAAAAAAATTATTCTTGGCTCTAATTTTGGGCAAAATTTTATTCCTGTCCGAATAGGAATAACTTTTACCAAAATAAGACGGCATATTTCCATTGAGTTTATGTAGCTAGACCTACAAGCACCTTGACAGATTGAATTTCAATAGAGGAGAAATGGGTCCCGGGTTCGATTTCCGGTGGCGATGGCAAGAACAAATTTGTCACGAATGGGGGCTGTTGTATACGTGAATGTATTGTTACTAGGCTTTCCAACTTCAAAGAACAAAATCATAAGGATAAAACTTTAAGATAAAATTACAAACGAGTGTGTATTGAAGTTGATAATTTGGTAATTGATGGAATTTTTTTTAATTGGTATAATTGGTATAAAAAATATAAAATATTGCCAAAACTTTTGCAGGTAACCATAGTATAAACACATATAGTACTTCCATGTGAAGTTCATCAATGCAGTATTAGACAGCGATACTGATACCGTTTGGGATTTTTCAAAATAATTTTATATTTCAATTCGCCGAGCAGGTATCCTGCTTCAAGCCAAGATTGTGTTTGGCACCCTTCCTAATAGTGATGAATTACCTACGAATCGGCTTCTTGGTTTTATCAAGAGGCAAAACTAGGTAGGACATACAGGCAATAGAGTGCAGAATGGTCAGAAGAGATTCGAAAGGCTCTTTAGCCTTTTGCATGGGCCGCTCTTCAGTCGTCAAGCTCAAGCTCTTCAGTCGACAAGCTCAAGTTGATTTTGGAATTACTGGCAATGTCTGCCGAAAATCTCCTGATTGTAGCAATAAAATACCTTCCATTAGTCTTGTGTTCTTTCGAAGATCCGGTAATGTTATATCGTGCGCTTTGATTTCGTTATATCACAGACTGGATACTCTTGTTCGGCTACACTTAATGGTAATTTTAAAGCGAATTGTGCCGTTTTCCCACCCGCCATTTACGTGGCCACAATTTCAGATGATGTCCCAATGCTTATTCGTTTTGCTTCTCCACTCGAATTTTAGCTAGAAAAAAATTAATAATAAACGTTTAACCAGTGCCCCTAGTCAGGGATGGCGAACCTATTTCCTATGTTGGGTCAATTCGCCAAAAAAAATATTAGCATTGCTACGGATTATTTGCAATTTTTTTCTCAGTACAAATATGTATAGAGAGAGCTAGGTTTAACAAAAACAAAATAAATAATTTTTTATTGTTAATTCAGTGAGAATATGTAGGTATAAATAAAACAAATTCAGTATTTGTTGTCTAATTTTTAATGCGAAGGCTGTTGCTGTTTCGCAGATGATAACTGATCGTGCTGTCCACAGTTCCCAAACGATTTCTTACAGTTGATTTAACATAATTCACTGTCGAAAATAATTGTTCACACGTATATGTGGAACCAAACATTGTCAAAAGAGCTTTAGCCAGAGTTTTCATATTAATAAAATTATTAGGTGAGTGTTAAAACTCACGTAGTTTTCAACAGGGCAATGAGCTTTATTATTAGTTTATATTTAACTACAAAAATTGTATGAAGTTAAATGTATATGCAATAATGCATAATTACAATTTAATTGGTGTAAATGAACTATTATCAAATGATCAAATTATATGAAATTGAATGTAATAATGCATAATTGCAGTTTAATTGGTGTAAACGAACAATTTAAAAACAATGTTTAAAATGCTTATCACTATAAAAATTTTTGTTGTTAGTGTTTTAAGTCTTTTAGAATAAGTATTTAAACTGTAGATATTTCGTTAATAAAATCAGAATAAAATTAACCATCAAATAAGTAGTTTTATCTCTAACTAGTTTGGCCCCACCCGTGGTAACCGAATTAGTTATAAAATTTATTAATTTTAACAAGTTTGGTCTTACAAACCAAACAGATAAATTGTTAAAATTACATGGTCCTTCGAAGCCACTAAAACAACCGGCAAAATAAAAATCGAACGAGCTAACCAGCTACGATAAAAATCAAGATAACGTAATCCAGATATCCAGATAGTGCCACAAATACAGCCAAGTAACAACATGGAGAAATTAATCAAAGAACAGGAGGAAACTGGTGAAAAAATAATCCAGCTGGACCGGAACTACCGTAAAGATCCAGCGGATAGAAAAACAATAGGATACCTAGAACATAGGATAGCAACTCTAAAGGCGTTATATAACGACTACGTAAGAGTGGATGACCAGATTCGTGACTTCAAGCCAGAGCTGAATGCCAAACATGAAGATTACAACAAAAGGACATCCATTGCTGACAAGTACAAAACGGCCCTTGACGATATGCGTCAACGGCTCAATAACTTCCCACCAGTCTCACCAACAACAAGTAAACCCATGCAGCCATTAATCAACAACACATTGACAAGCAATGAATTTGGCAGTAAACCAGATGAGGAGCAGCCATTAATCAACAACACATTGACCAGCAATGAATTTGGCAGTAAAACAGATGAAGAGCAGCCTATAAACAAAGCTGAAAACTCCAAACCAACAATTGAGGTGACCAACAACAAGCTAATGAAAAGGCAAGATATCTTGATGCGTCAGATGTATAAAAATCTGGCATCAATAAAATACTCAATGGACACCGACAACTTATCCAAGGAGTACATAAACCTCAAAATTAAGCAACTGGAGAAAGAAATGGAAGTAGTATCAGAGCAGCATACAGCAATCCTAGTAGAACTAGAAGATGACGAGCAAACGTCAAATTACTTCTTTGAAGATTATTTTGGGAAGCTTCAAAACCAAGTAGAAGTAACAATCATAAAATTGCAGCAGCATAAAAGCGAGACAACAACAACGACAGCTGAAGCATCCCAAATAAGACTACCCAAGGTAGAAATTCCGCTATTTTACGGTGAATACGATCGATGGGAAACATTCAATGACATGTTCACCGAGTTAGTTCATCGAAACAGCAAATTGTCTGACACGGTCAAGATGCAGTATTTAAAGACACATGTAATGAAAGGGGCAGCACAACTGATAAGTCACTTATCAACAACAGGTGACAATTATAAAGCAGCTTGGGACATAATCCAAGATAGATACAACAATGCGAGACTACTTGCAAGCCACCAATTCAATGCATTATTGTCATTAACAACACTGCAAGCAGCATCCGCACAATCAGTGAGGAATCTACACGATACCGTAAAGGAGATTTTGCACAACATATATCGTCTGAAGATGAGCTCGCCTTTCGAAGCCTTCGTGGGTTTTATTTTAAGTAAAAAAATGGACCCAGAATCAATCAGACTATATGAAACAACAATTGAGAAACCGAGAGAAATTCCACAACTAGAAGAAATTTTCAAATTCATGGAAAGAAGATTTCAATCCCTCGAAGCTATGGGTAATCAGAAGCCAACAACCACGAGGCCGCAGTACACACCACCACCAAAACGGGTGTATACAGCCACGGCAGCGAGTACATGTTATGTAGAAAGATGCAAGGAACAACACAGTTTACAGCAATGCCGAATTTTTAAAAGCATGACAACACTAGAACGAGCAAGGCTAGTAAACCTTAAAAACTTATGCAAAAGTTGTTTAAGCCAACACCAAGGCAGCTACTGCAAAGCAGAAGCATGCGTTGTATGCAAAGGTGCACACCACACACTACTACACTGCAATAATGCAGCCTCAAGCAGTATTAGTAAAACATTCATGGTGAACCAACAAGGACAAGTGTTACTACCAACTGCGGTAGTTAGAGCCAAAACCGGAACAGACAATTACGTCACGCTAAGAGTATTAGTCGACCCAGGATCGCAAGCAACATTAATATCGGCAAGAGCCGCGAACCTGCTAAACTTTAAAAAGAAGAAAACATATGTCACCATCTCTGGAATCGGTGGAGCTACAGCAGGCGTTTGCAAACACACCATCAATATACAATTATCACCAACCTTTGATGGAGGATTCCAGTTAAACATCGAAGCCTTAATATTCGACAAACTCAATCAACAGCTACCTGAAGAAGACTTTAACACAGACAGCTGGGTTCATCTCAAACAAATACAACTTGCTGACCCACATTTCAACCAGTCACAGCCAATTGATCTCATCCTTGGTGCAGATTATTACCCAACAAAAATCAAAAACAACATAATAAAAGGAGGTCAGCTGGAGCCAATGGCCCAAGATACAGAATTTGGGTATATAATCATTGGAAGCAGAAATGACAGAAGCGTACAGCATAAAACAACAATGGTATCTACCAAAATAATTGAGGGTCAATTAAAATTATTGATAGACAATGACTCAGTACCAGAAGAAAGAACTAAAACTGAAGAAGAAATCAAGGTCGAAGAACACTTCCAGTCAACAGTAGAAAAGGGATCGGACGGCAGATACCTAGTGAAAATCCCGTTTAAGGATAATCATGTAGCGCTAGGAGAATCAAGAAAGAGAGCAGCTGCCAGACTAATACAAATTGAAAAACGTTTCAAGAAGGATGCACATTTTAAACAACTATACCATAAGTTCATGCAAGAATATATCAATCTGAAACATATGGAACCCGTGCAGGAAAAAATTGATGATGGCAAAGCAAGTAACATCTACTACATACCCCATCATGGCGTATTCAAGAACGACAGCACCACCACCAAGCTAAGAGTCGTGTTTGATGCTTCATCCAAAACAACAACAGGAGCATCACTAAACGATTGTATGATTAATGGTCCGAAATTACAAGAAGATCTAGCCGACATTTTATTGCGATGGCGAAAACACAAAATCGTAATAACAGCAGACATAGAAAAAATGTATCGCCAAACCTGGATCAACGAGCAAGATCAAAACTTTCAACGAATATTATGGAGAACTCACCCCTCTAAACCAATGGAGGCATATAAATTAAAAACGGTGACATACGGAACAACAGCTGCCAGTTTCTTGGCAATAAGGTCATTACAACTACTCGCAAGCAAAGGAGCCAGTGAATACCCAACAGCATCAAAAATCATGTTGGCAGATTTCTACGTAGACGACTTATTAACAGGTTGTGACAATATGGAAGAAGCAATTCAAGCACTACAAGAATTAAAAGTGCTCACGGAGAAAGGTGGACTGAATCTACGGAAATGGTTCTCCAATTCAAAGGACTTACTGAAACATATTCCGAGAGAACTACACGGTAAAGGAAATATGCAAATCAAGTTAAATGACTGCATTAAAACGTTAGGCATTCTATACGATCCACAAGAAGACACCTTTAGATTTGATATCGAGAAATTGCAACTATCGAGCAAGCGACCAACCAAACGCTCATTACTATCGGATTCATCTAAACTCTTTGATCCAGTTGGATGGCTGTCCCCAATAACAATAGCAGCAAAAATTATGATGCAAGAAGTATGGACAACGGGAATAGAATGGGATGACCCGTTACCTGAAAAAATAAATACCAAATGGACTAAATATAAAGAAGAGTTAGAGGAAATAAGAAACATAACAATACGAAGATGGATCAATACAACAAGCAAAACCGAAATTCAACTGCATGGTTTTGCTGACGCCTCAGAAGATGCATACGCTGCCGCGATATACTGTCGAACATTAGATGAGAAAGGGATAATTACAACACAATTACTAATCTCAAAAACACGAGTAGCTCCAACAAAAACAAAGTTATCTATCCCTCGGTTAGAATTGAATGCAACTCTATTATTGGCCAAACTACTCAAACACGTACAAGGAGTGTTGAAAATCAACAACATCGAGACCTATGCGTGGTCAGATTCAACCGTTGCTCTTTGTTGGATCACAGGGGAGCCAAACAAATTTAAAACTTTCGTGGCCAATAGAATTTCAGCAATAAGAACTATGTTACCAACAACAACATGGCACCACGTGAAGTCATGCGACAATCCAGCAGACATAGCTTCACGTGGCACAACTCCGTTAGCGCTCACCAAAAATAAATTATGGTGGGAAGGCCCAGAATTTCTACGACAACAGCTGATGATGTACAAGGAAATCGGCCTATCCAATCCGAGTTGCACAAATCAACAACAAGAATTAAAACAGAAAATCCATGAAGTACTTACAATAAGGAAGGAAAATCACGCGCTTATAGAGCTATTCGAGCGATGCTCGAGTTACAACCAACTAAAGCGTATAGTCGCGTACTGCAAACGATTTATAAACAACAGCATTCTTAAAACCAACAACAAAAAGGAATTAATTGCTTCAGAACTACAAATGGCAGAATTAACAATTTTAAAAATGGTACAACAACAAGATTTTCACAGTGAAATCGGCCATCTCAAACACGCCAAAGAAATTGACAAGAAAAGCAAAATCCTATCACTAAATCCAACATTAGACGAAAATGGTTTGCTACGAGCAAGTGGAAGACTACAGAATTCAATCCTCCCAAGTGCCAGCAGAAACCCAGTAATCTTAGACAAAAATAACATAGTTACACAGAGAATCATAGAAGAGGCCCACATCAGTACCTTACATGGAGGCACACAATTGACATTATCTCATCTAAGAAATAAATACTGGGTAATCGACGGTAAACGTGCTGTAAGACAGATAATTAATAAATGTATTATCTGTTTTCGCCACAAACAACAACAGTCTAACCAGCTAATGGGAAATTTGCCATCTTCTCGTGTGAGGCCGGGAAGACCGTTTGCCAAAACGGGAATCGATTATGCCGGTCCCATTCTATTAAGAACAACCAAAGGTAGAGGTCATAAGACGCACAAAGGATACATTGCACTGTTTATCTGCATGGTGACGAAAGCTGTCCACATCGAGATTGTAAGCAGCTTAACAACCGATGACTTTATTGCTGCCTACAAAAGATTCATTTCCAGACGAGGCTTGTGTACAGATATATACTCCGACAATGGAACCTACTTTGTTGGAGCAAATGCCGCAATGAAAAAGAACTACCACACCGCATTAACAAAACTTCCAACGAACATAGCAACTATGCTAGCCAGCGAGGGGACTACTTGGCATTTTATACCACCACACTCTCCTCATTTCGGCGGAATTTGGGAAGCGGGAACCAAATCGGTAAAATTTCACCTCAAAAGAGTCATAGGAGAATCAACATTGACCTTTGAAGAACTTTATACCGTTGTCACGCAAATTGAAGCATGCCTTAATTCACGCCATATAACACCACTGACCAACGATGCTTCCGATTTGTCAGCATTAACTCCAGGGCACTTTTTAATAGGCGATTCTATCAAAGCACTACCATGCGCTGATATCGACAATATGGGATTAAGATCCAGATGGCACATGGTAGAGAAAGTTGTGCAAGATTTTTGGAAACGTTGGTCCTCTGAATATCTTCACCAACTACACCAAAGAAATAAATGGATGAGTGCACAACCAAACTTGAAGGAAAATGACCTAGTATTAATAAAGGACGATCAACAACCCGCCACTCGATGGAAGCTAGGACGTGTTCTGTATACTCATCCTGGAGAGGACAACCTCGTACGTGTCGCAACTGTCAAATGCAAGGACGCAGTGTATAAACGACCAATTGTAAAACTATGTAAATTACCAATCGACGATGAAGCAAGGGATTCATTACCCATAAAAACCATCTCGCCGTCAATTAGTACCACGCCTAAAAAGACAACTTCAATTACCTACGAAAATAACAGCCTGGCACCACGACAACAACCCGATAGACCAGTAAAACATAGGAAGAGAAACAACTACTTTATACTAACGATGCTGTCACTTTGCGGCTGTCTGGGACTTGTCCAAGCTGATATCCAAATAGCAGCTTTCAACCAATCCACCGGTATATTTTTCGAAGAATTAGGTAAGCTGGAAGTGGTTGCAATGAAGTGGACTATATTAATTCATTACAACATGAGTAATTACTGGGAAGAGATCGAAATTTTTAAGCAAGCCCATGCAGAATTACAGACGGTTTGTAAGGAGCTCCCCAGAATAAATTGCAACATAATCATTGAGCAACTACAGTGGCGTCTTAACAACCTAATCGCTGACAACATGCTATTGCTAGAAAGCAACAAGGAACGACGACGGGTTAAACGCGGTTTTGGAGACACAATAGGAACCGTGCTAAGTGATATGTTTGGACTTCTTTCGCAACGAGAAGCACACGAGTACGAGGCCCACTTCGAAACAATAAGCAAGAACGAAAACCATTTACTGATGCTGATAAAGAACCAAACCAGCGTAATTGACAACACCATTAAACTAGTGAGGCACAATTCAAATCTCACTATGACGTCTTTAAACAACTTAATCAAAACTCAGCAGCGGCTACGGCAGGAAATGTTTCAATTACAAGAATATCAAACGTACGAGGAAAGAGTTAGGTCAGTGTTAGTGACCATGTTAGAGTTGACCCTAGTACTAAACAACCTAGAAGATACACAACAAGGGTTATTGGACGTAATACATCATGCCCATCAGGGCAATTTACATCCATCCATACTTTCGCCGGTACAACTCGAGGATGAGTTGCAAGTAATCCGTCAACATATACCAGCCTCTATCACAGTACCAGGTCATAATATACAAGATCTTATCCACGTGTACCAAAGCATGAACATACGAAGCCGAGTAACACAGCGAACCATAATAATTGAAATCATCCTCCCACTATCATTCACATGGGATTATACTCTCTTTTCGGTGATTTCCGTTCCAGACATTATTCATGACAACACTCAATCTTACATCGTTACCTCAGCAAAATATTTAGCTGTGGACAGTAGGCGGGAACACGTAGCGTTTTTGACAAAAGAAGAAATAAATCACTGTCAAGCACTGCAACCAATGCAATTTTTATGCGAAATCTCACCAATCGTCAACACCTTGACCAATAGAAGTCAATGTGAGATTGCCATCATGCAGCGGAAACCAAGACTTGAAGCTTTTTGCAACATTGGCTCAACAACGGCAACTAATCATTGGATTAAGCTAAACGCTCCAAACCAGTGGATTTATGTAGTGCCCTACGAAACTACTGTAGATGTCATATGCGGCTCAAAAATCAAGTCTCATAACTTGCGGGGATCTGGCGTGGTGGAAATAAATGCAGGATGTATGCTACGAGACGCAGATCATCTCATAATCGCTGTAGGTGCAGCCCACAACAATATCAACAGAGATTCTCTTAAAATTACTGGACTGATACATGGGGCTAAAAATCTGAACCAGCTCAATTCATCTATCAAAAACAGAACATTAGAAGTTGATAACTTGGAATTAATAACCACTCCTGAGACATCTGATCTGGACAACCAATTAGCTTCGCTGAGAGAAAATGAGGTCTTAATTGATGATCCAATCATTCATCATATACATCACTATACTATGATTCACATAATGTTTTGGAGCTTCCTAGCAGTAGTAATTTTTTGGATCATACGAAAATTACATAAAAAAGCAACTAACCGCAGGCCTCCTGCGCCATTACCAAGGGTTGATGAATCTTATGTATAATGAAGGCCACTCTTCATTAACGTCATTCAACTAATAACAACTGGCGCGTGGGAATATGTTAAAACTCACGTAGTTTTCAACAGGGCAATGAGCTTTATTATTAGTTTATATTTAACTACAAAAATTGTATGAAGTTAAATGTATATGCAATAATGCATAATTACAATTTAATTGGTGTAAATGAACTATTATCAAATGATCAAATTATATGAAATTGAATGTAATAATGCATAATTGCAGTTTAATTGGTGTAAACGAACAATTTAAAAACAATGTTTAAAATGCTTATCACTATAAAAATTTTTGTTGTTAGTGTTTTAAGTCTTTTAGAATAAGTATTTAAACTGTAGATATTTCGTTAATAAAATCAGAATAAAATTAACCATCAAATAAGTAGTTTTATCTCTAACTAGTTTGGCCCCACCCGTGGTAACCGAATTAGTTATAAAATTTATTAATTTTAACAAGTTTGGTCTTACAAACCAAACAGATAAATTGTTAAAATTACAGTGAGTATTCCATTCCTTTAAAATTAAATTCTCTGTTTTCGTATCGTTATCTGGAATTTGCGTGTTATAATTTAAATTTTCTTGAATTTTAACATTTAAATCTTTTCGAACTCTAGATGGAGCTTTGTTCAAATTCAATTACCTAATTCCATTTCCAGGTTATCATCTTTTAGCTACTCTAACTCGGATAGTTAAAGCATTTCATTTTTAATAGAATGCGGATAAATTAAAAATTTAAAAGTTTCGTGTAAATGTTGAAATTGGGCAAATCTTTTTGTAACAAGATTTTTAGTATCTTCCACAATCAAAATTTATTTATTCAATGAATCGATTTGATTTGGCCTGTCTTTATAATTGTTAGTGTTTTTTAAGTGCAGCGCAAAGGAAGGGAAATATTTTAATTTTTCGGTTTTTAATTCTTGAGAAAAAATGTCTAGTTTCATTTTAAAGGTTTTTATAAGTTCAAACAGTGTTAAAATAATCTATCCGGAGCCTTGAAGTTTGAGGTTCAATTCGTTAAAGTGCAACGTAAAGTTACAAAAAAACATTAAGCCATTTAACCAGTTTAAAATGATCAGCTGCGGATAATCTTGCTTCTTTTCATTTAGGAATAGACGGATTTAATCTTACTTTTTAATTTTTGTTGAATGTTAATTAATTCTTGTAATTTCTAAATATGCTACCGGTCTTACGACACTTTTAAATGTGTTTTTTATTAACAAGTAGAAACATTTTAGTATTTACGAACGGTAATTCAACGAAAACCGGCTAATAGACAGAATTCTATTTATTTAATTTTTAATTTTTAATATGTTCCGAAGATTGTAAGAGAATTCAATCCAGTTTCGAACTGATGAGCTTATGATTATGAAAAAATCAATCCTCTCATCAGGCCGCGGCGACTGGACTGACTATACCACAATTTACATTCTATATATACAGAATGTCCTGTGCTTTATGTACTAACGAATCGTACTAATACAGATAAATTCAATTACAATTTTTTCTTCTTCACGACAATCACATAAGCTGTGAACGCTAATTTAACTTTTTAAATTTTGTTGAATGTTAATTAATTCTTGTAATTTCTAAATATGCTACCGGTCTTACGACACTTTTAAATGTGTTTTTTATTAACACGTAGAAACATTTTAGTATTTACGAACGGTAATTCAACGAAAACCGTATATATAGAATGTAAATTGTGGTATAGTCAGTCCAGTCGCCGCGGCCTGATGAGAGGATTGATTTTTTCATAATCATAAGCTCATCAGTTCGAAACTGGATTGATTTCTCTTACAATCTTCGGAACATATTAAAAATTAAGGATTTAATCTAACAACTCAAAGAATCGTTTGAGAACATTCCTGCGGCTTAACCATCGAACGCTATTGTACATTAACAACGGTGGTTTAAAGGACGAGCACTAATGAAATTAATTATCTTCTAACGATTTTAACCCAATCTTTGCACAAAGAGCTTCCTGGTGCAGAATACAGTGAAATTCAACCAATGGGTGATTGATTTCTTCTTTCAAAAGCTTTATGAAATCGTTTTGTATGCCATCCATATTCGGAGTAACATCTGTTGTAACAGACACTGTTTGAGTTAAACTGATTTTCATTTTGGTAATTTCTTCTTTGAATATGTTAAAAATGTATCGGCCTCTTCTTTGTCCAGAAATCGTCATTAATTTTACCAGCTCTTCTTTCATTATATTATACTTCAAAAATTAACTCACAAAAGAAATATTAAATTTAGAAAAATTGTGTGTTTATCTTTGCTCGCTCTCCCAATCTCTCTCATTTATTTTTATTTATATTTATAGAATCTCTCTATTTAAAGTTTTTTTATTCTAATTGTGAGTTAGATTTTAAAGTAAAGGTAAAATTTGTTTTTAAATGAATTAAAATGAATTATTTTAAAGGAATTACATCGGTCTTATCACCGCTAAATTGTGTTTGGGTTAACTTAATTCGTTGGGTTAATATAGCATCGACGAATGTATTGGAGCTTTGTGCGAATTTGGGTTAAATTGAAAAATGCTTCGTCAACCTTGCAGGCACAGATCAAAGGAATTGTATCACTCTTATCGCTTCTGCCGATAGTTGCACCACAAACGTTTCAAGTTGAAAAGAGCATCGGCTCTTTTACAAATATAAACCAAAATGATTAAAACTAAATAATTACATAATAGATTTTTTATTCTTTTTTGTGAGTTAATTTTTGAAGTAGCACCAAGTTTTATATTTGTAACAAAATGGAAATTAATTTTTATACCAATTTGTACTTATAATAAATTGACGAACCTTGAAATTTTCGCGGGTCAGTTACAACTAGCACGCGGTTCAGTATGTGACCCGCGGGTTATAGATTCGCCATCGCATAGTGCATCAAAAAAGATAATTCCCCCTTTAGCTGTTTCATGATGATTTATGATCCAATCGTATTCAGTCCGTTGTGTTTGCGTTACTTTCGACACAGGTTTTCTAATGTAGCGATGGACTTCTATATTATAACTGATTTCTTTCGTCAATTCAGAACTACATAACTACGTCTAATTCCCTTCTCATGGGTGGTTGTACTAAAGATCTATCCTCTAACATTATCAATGCTTTATTATAAATACCTTCATGGAAAGTAACATTTAAATCCGAATTGTCTCTCTGCACTCTGGCTACTACACTTATAATATTCTGATCTGATGTGCATTATAATCTTTAGTTGGGTCATATTGAAACGCTTCGTATTCAAGACAGTAACTTCCTCGCCTCCTTTCGCGGCCAGTATGTACAGTTGTTTCCAATAATTGCGGCTCAACCTGCTTCCCTAAGCGAAGGTTTCTCAATCTCTCGGTATTCTGTTAATTTTGTTCAGTCGCCTGTGCACCTGTTTGTCTTTCTCTACACATTCGTTATCTTATTCGATCTGTTTCCCTAATATTTTACGTTGCCCTTCTATCTGATTATCTATGCTTCGTTGAGAATTTTCTCGTAGCAATGCTAGACATGCTTCTCTTTCTTCTGCGGTTTTATTTCTCCGATACGATTCTCTCTTAAGCTTTGGCATTTATCTCTTTATATTTTCACTTTCACGCTTCACTATTCACTTTCTACTTTTCAATTTCTCATTTTTTAATTTTTATTTTATCCGTGCCTTTTATTTCTAAAAAAGTAAACAGATGCGTGCGAATCACACTTCGCCTTCAATCGTGTCAGAAGCCATCACCACCACCGAGACATAATAGTCCTCGAACATTCCAGAACATTCTTGATCCTTCCGGTTTACTTCATTCTAGTACACTCGAGAACATTCTAGTACGTTCTCACTCATTTTCAGTTTCTCTTTCACTTTTTTACTTTTTCTTTTATCCATACCCTTTTATTTACAAAAAGTCAACCGGTGCATGCGCATCACGCTTCGCCGTATATAGTGTCAGAAGCCATCCCCACCACTTACACACAATGTTCCTCAAACATTAAAGAACAACTCAATCCTTTCGGTCCACTTCATTTTAGTGCATTCGAGAACATTCTGGTACATTCTCACTCATTTTTGCTGCAATAGTCCGTATGTTCACTGATGGCCTTTTGACATTGAATATCCGGATATTTTTGACAAATGTTACCCCCGCTAACTTCACTTTTATAAAATATCCGGATTTTTTTTTTTGATAACATGAGTGAACAACTTTTGTACTTGACGTATAATTTTGGTATTTTAAACGTCAACCTCAGATTTTCTTTTTATTATTTTAATATTTTTTGTTATTATCATTGTTCAAATCGAAGCATTACATATTATTTTAATTTAAATTTTTCATTTCGCAGAAATTTTAGATTTTTTTGCGCCGTTCAAAAAAATCCAAATAAAAGTAAGATATTTTTTATCCGTTGTGATACCAAAATGGTAATTTTTGAGTTGCGTTTGGGGTATGGCCCCAGATATGCGTTATTAGAAATATTTATAACACTGTGTTTCTGTCAACATATTCCCCAATATCTCTAAATTGTGCCGCTAGGTCATTTTAAAATTATTGCCTAAAAGTATTACAATTCAATAGTTTTAAAAGTGTTTCCTGAACAATAGTAATTGTTGAGTTGGGCACTGTTGTAGCGTGAATGTGTATTATGAATTACAAAATGCGATTTAGAAAACAGAGAAAATTCAAAAGTGAATTAAGTAAGGCTTATATTATTTCATTTTTAAAACTCATACCTTAATTTATTTTGAAAATGAATTAAAACAGGCTTATTTTATTTCATTTTATAAAAACAAATCTTAATTCGTTTAAGTATTTTTATTTTATTTTATAAAAACAAATCTTAATTCGTTTAAGTATTTTCATAATAATTAAAAATTATTAATTAATAATTAACAGTTAATAATAATTAATTATTTTTTCATTAATGAAAACGAGATATTTTAATATATTTTTAATATTTAATAATTAAAAATCATAATTGATAATTAATAATTAATAATCAATAATTAATAATTAATAATAATTAATTAATAATTAATAATTATTTTTTCATTAGGGAAAACGAGATAATTTAATACATTTTTAATAATTAATAATTAATAATCAATAATAAATAATTAATAATTAAAAATTAATAATTAATAATTAATACTAATTTTTTCATTAATAATAGAGGAGATATGTTAATACATTTTTAATAATAAATAACCAATAATTAATCATTAATAATAAATAAATTATAATCAATAATTAATAATTATATTTTCATTAATAAAAAGGACGTATTTTAATAACTAATAATTATAAGTATTTTTTCATTAATGAAAACGAGATATTTTAATACATTTTTAATAATTAATAATCAATAATTAATAATTATTTTTTCATTAATACATTTTTAATAATTAATAATTAATAATCAATAATTAATAAATAATAATTAATAATTATTTTTTCATTAATGAAAACGAGATATTTTAATACATTTAGTTACATATAGAATTCAATTTTTATTATTCGCGTTTTCATAATTTAAAATACGAAATCAAAACGAAATAAAAAAAGGCTTATATTAATTCATTTTATAAGCATACTATATATATTAATTTTTTTTGAAAATGAATTAAGAAATACCTTTTTAAATTCATTTTGTCAAACTTTTTCATTTATTTTTCAATTCTGATTTTAATTCTTTTTTAAAATGAATTAAAACGCTTACTAAAAATACCTTTTTTAATTCAGCCTTTTTTAATTCATGTAGCCAAAAAGCGTAATCAAAAAGCGAAATAGAGTACAATTTATTCTTGAAACACGAGAGATAAACTCTATCGAATTCGAATCGAAAGTGATGTTACATCATCACACCACTGTGCTTTTGCTGTTCAAACAACTTCAATCAACCAAATGACAAATATCAAAATATACTACACCACGGTACTACGTATGTAGACTAGAATCTATTCACGTGAATCGTGATATTAACTAACATGACCAGTCGTATTTCTATCCGCTAAACTACGTTCCACTCATTTTAGGCATATTTGATATTCCACTATGGTATAGTTTTTCGGTGTTCACGTGGTGGTTTTTGAAATCTTGTACACTACACGACTAAACAACAAATAATACGAAAACTGGAAATGTACAAAAAATGTAAAAAGATAAATTCCGAACGATATTCTTATTTCCTACCTGAAATTTCTATAATTCAAATATTGTCACTTTCAAATGAAATACTTTACCAGCAAAGACTGCTAGACTAATATTTACAAGATAAATCAAAGTAATCAGGATAAACTATATAGGAAATTACATTCCAATGTTTTTCGTTTTAGAATTTTAATCATTAATAGAATTTTATTTGTTAAACTTGTTTTTTTGAAAATATATATAATTTTCTTTCTTTTAAAATATCTAATTCTTGAATTAATTTATACGGCACATTTTAATCAAATAAGACAAATTTGTTTTAACCCCTTTAAATTGTTTCCATTTTAAAGATGAATAGAGGAAAAACAAATAAAATACAGTTTGTATTGTGTTATATTCTTTTTGGTAAGATTTTGCAGCAATTAAGTGAAACATCTCCGAATAATAAACCCTAATTTGGTTTTATTCTGCTTTGGATAGTTTTAATAATTCTGTTGGTAAAATATTTTCCAGCTACACAGGTTAGCGATGCAATAGGACCGGCCCTAACCAAAAGCAGAGACAAACGGTTGATTCTTTCAGACTCGCCTTCGCTATCTAGTCTTAAATCGGAAACTCCAGCTAGCTCAACTGCATCACCAGAAGGAGTTAAGTAAGTAGCATGAAATTTTAGTAAGTAAAAATAAAAATTTGATATATATGTATGATAATTAGAGATGAGAACGGCAAGACTAAAGATTGTGGTAACTCTTCGGATGTCGCATCAAACATTACCGTGTCAATAAACTTTAACGACACAGAGAAAATGAATAAAATAATAAAAGTAATTGATCAAAAATTGAATTCGACAAATCAAGGAACTCTAGAGGGATTTGATGATACAAAACGGATAAAAAAAGAAATATCTGTAACACTGGAAACTGAGGCACAAGCACCGAAAATATTAAAGAAGAAAGAAACGGGACATGGTAAATTTTTTTTACTTAAATCTATTATTAGTAATGGCAATATTATTAATGGGAATATTGACACGAGTAACTACGACCATATTAATAAGCGAAGTTCTAAAGGTGATAAAAGAATAGATAATACATATTTCCGATGAGATAGATTTAAGTTAGGAGTCTAGACAAATTATTGGTTATTTTTGTCTTCTATCTTTCATTTTAGATGATGCAAATCATGTTTGGAAATACAGGAAACCAATAAAGTTTCAAAAAATTACAAAACCAGCGTTAAGCCCTATTTCGAATAATCAAGATTCAGGTAAGGTAGTTTATGAAATTTACAGCAAAAATCCTAATCATGGCGGAGAAGCCCACGATAATAAAAAAATACCGCCGATATTGCCAGCAAGATTTGACACGGCAAATTCGAACGTATTGATTGACTATCTATTTCCGTCCATGTTTAAAAATATATTTTCACAAATAAATCGTCAATACGTAGCTCCAACTCAAATAGAACCATTTAATGATATTGGTACGTAAAAAAAAAATTGGATTTCGAAACGGCACAAATTAATTTTTTTTTTGCAGGTTACGCCGATAAATTGTTAGATGGTTGGCTTAATCTGAAAGAAGAGAACACTGGACCAATAAAATGTACTTGTAATCGGATGAAAAACATCGATGCAATCGATTCAAATTTAAATAATAAATTATATCCCAAGGAAAAATTTGGTATGTTTCATATTATCCCACATGTCGAAATGTATAAGCAAGATAGTCTATATGAAAATACCAATGGGAAAGAGCCAAATGATAAAACAATGGACCAATCTCTATAAAACGAGCGAATAGATGAAGCTATATTATTCATTATGAAATGATGAATAATCAAAAAAATTGAATTCGATTTACTTGTACGTATGCACGAGAATTACCTAAAATATAATTTAATGATTGATTGTTTATGTAAGCTTGTGCTAGTTTTATTAACCTAAATCTTTTCACCACAAGAAATTTTCAAATTGGTCAAAGCACACGTGTATTATGTGTACCGGTCATTATGGTATATTTCATTACGGTATGTTAGAATACGGCATATTTTAGTACGACAAGTGGTAGACTACCGCATAATTTATGGCCCTAATGGGGCCATAAATCATGCCGTAGTCTACCACGTCGTACTAAAATATGCCGTACTCTAACGTGGTATCGCTTCACTCATGTCAATTGATTTATTGTTGTTATGATATTTATATATCTGTATTTGACACATTTTTTCGTAAGATTGTAGACATTTGTGTTGGTTTTGTGTATATATACTGTAACAATTACACAGGGAATTGTTACTGGGGGTTATACTGTTTCGCAAAAATTTAATTCACTACCAATGATGTCACCAAAATTTTCATTATTATAAGGTAATCATTATAACGTATGTGTAATACAATTCCTAACGGTAATTTACACTCTGGCAAAATTTTAAATTTTAAGATACGTTATTTCTTTCTCTATGTTCCCCATCCAATTTGTGGTCATCCCAACAAATTTTTCTTTTTTGCAATTTCCGTTTTATGGGTATAAACAGAGCACCCTGTATTTTATAGAGCCATAATCAAAAAATCTGAGCTTTTATAAGGGAATTAGAAACGAGGAAAAAACGGAACTTTTCATAGTAAAACACACAAAACATATGGGAAATCACTTTTTTTCCTAAGACAAATTTTTAAATGAAAACGTTACAAATTCTTAATTATGATTTCTGAAATACTTTCATAAATGTTTGAGTTTCAACATATATGAATGTCGTTTAAGTAAATCGTTTTCATTTTCTTGTAATAATTGATTTATTTAAACCAAAATATAAAAAAAATTTCATAACAACAGCATTCTGGTCAAATTAAAATAAAAGCTTACTACGATTCGTTTGGTCATTAAGCCAATATACATTACATAGATGGCAGTGATGGCCGTAAAAATTTGGAAAAATCGTACCAAAAATTACCAGCTGGGGAAATTTCAAGTTCAAAAATTGTAGGAAAAGCAAAACAAATTCACAAAATATAGGAACGTGTGATAATTTTGCGATTAAATATTTTTTTTTTTCGTATTTTTCTGAACCATTTTAGACATCTTACGTACACTAGTAAAACTAAAGATAAATTTAGCAAGTATTATTTTAATTTATCAGAGCCAACTTTGATGTATTTTTCAAAATGAAAGTTCGAAAAAATATATTTTAGAAATAATTTAATTTTAATATTTTTGCAATTAATATTTACATAATACCAATATAGCCTTCTTGTATATTGTTCTTAAAGATATGTAGAAAACTTTAATATAAACATTTTATAATATTTTGGCTTTTTTCATTGAAAAACTTGAAGCTAAAAAACACCATTTTTACTATGGATTTCTATGGAAATCAGTGAAAAGTTATACCACTAAAAAAGCTTCTAAAAAATACGTCATTAAGATTATGGCTCTATACTCTAGAAGGCTCTGGTATAAATGGCAAACGCGTGATGAAAAAGAAGAAAAAAAAAGAAAGAAAGAAGAAACCAATATTTTTTGTTTAGAGGTGATTGATTTGCTGGACACGAGATAGTCAAGAATAGAATATTGTGGAAAATGGTAATTGGCGTGTAAGCCAAAGTAATTTTTTTTTTTGTGTGATCGGTGATAAATATTGTGATCATCAATCAGTTCAATTTTTATTTGAGCTTTAAGTTTTTTTCATAAAATTAATCTAAAGTATATACATAAAAGTGTCTAGAACAATTTTGGTGGATTAATTTACTTGTGTTTAAAAACATAACCGAAAACAAATTGTGCTCCATGCGCAAACGGTTTCTGAAATTTGCAAGCGTTAATTTCGTTATAAAAAAAGAAATAAGTTAAAACGTTTATTGTTAATAATAAAAACTCAGATTATGTGAGCCTAATCTAATTCTAAGCTTTAGATTTATGTACGTATGTGTAATTATTTGTGAAAAAAAGGAAAAGTGTGAAAAAAAATTTGAACCGTTACATTATCAATACGGTCGTGATATCTGTTTTTGGTTTCCTTATTTAAAATACAAACTATGTCTTAACTAATAATATTGAACACACACATATATGTACATCATAAAATCAAAATTGTAAATATAATTACTAAACAAAAATAAAGATATATAAAATAAAAATAACAAAATAACGGCAAGAATAAACGTGTACAAGCGAAAATTTATTTAAAAGCTTGGAAAAAAAAAATTAAATACTATTGTTTTCATCAAGAAAAGCTGTCTTCTTATGGGTGCAGAATTTTACGGCGTTGTTGGATTTCGGTTGGCGGTAAAGTTCCAGAGGTGTTATGAAGTTTTTTGTTAATACGTGTCACAGTAAAATTAATTTTTTTTTGTAGAGTAATTAGAGTGATTTATTTTAGCAGATATTTTACTGCTTTTGATAATTTGTAGAGTAAATAATACTTGAGTTTTTTTTTGATTTAATTGTATTAATTCGTGGTTGCTGTAAGAGGAAAACAAAAACGTACGGGATTGTGTACATCATCTGAGAAATCTGGTAAGTGACGATTCTATTTTTGTTATTTTTCTCTCTTTTCGCAATCAATGTTGTTGGAAGTTTTTATTTTATTCCGGAACAAATTTATACAAATATGAATGTCTAAATATTAATTGGTAGGACGAATCGGTGGGATGAAGGCAGATCAGGGTAAAAGGGAATTTTATTTTTAGTTATCGGGGATGATTGGGAACAGGACACAGCCCACGACTAAGATAACCTCTGAAGACTGAGCTCAGGTGAAACAAATTGATGTTGATCTTGGTTAGAGAGAAATGTCAAGTCCTGTGTCCAATCATTCAACAACACGTAAAGTGTTTTATGTTTACGGTTGATGTTGTTTTTTTTTATCTTAAAGTAATTTATACACGCCCAATTTGAATTGTTTTCAACCGTAACATAATGGCGCCCAAGAAACAGGGACCTTGATTTATTATCGCGTGTTAAGAATAATTGAATAACTGGTTCCCGGTAAATACATCTACTGATTTTCTCCTCGTGGTGGATTTGAAATTGTAAAGTATTAAGCCGGTTAGAAATAAAGTTATTTTGTTTTTTTGTGATATTATCAGAATTTATTTTAATGTATAAGTCCCACCTATAAACTTAAAATTTGCATTAGAGTTCATTTGTATTTCTCTTTGATCTCAAAGTATTGTATTAGAATCATTTTCCTGTCTGTATTTTCAATTTTCCAATTTTGTTTTAACTGCACTAATCTACTTTTTGAGTATTTGAATAGTTGCGAAATAGCAGAAGTGGATTGTTGACTGGCGGATAGTTTGACGTGATCCTGTAATATTTTGAATTAATTTTCACCTCTAGCAATGTATATGATACCGAGTTTTCGTTGATTCATGGTTCATTGTTTGAGGTTAGTAATTTTTTTTTACTTTCAGAAGTATACCGAAGATATTCAATTTGCCCTTATCTCCAATCCCTATGATTTGTCCACCTATCTACGCGTTTTTTTTTTTTGCTAAATAGCTTTAAAAACTTCGAATATTATACACATGCATACATATATCTAGCAGTTTACTATTAGTTTGTCGAAATATATATTAATTTTTTTTGTAATTTATATCGAATGCACACATTGTGCAGTATACGTGCTATTGTTGCATATGTCAGCGTGTTCTAGCATCGAATGTATAGAGTTAAATTTGGAGTGTTTTTGAAAAAAAAATATAAATTAAGTATTAATTATATGTTAGGAATATTAATTTATACAACTTTAAGTTGCCCAAAATAATCACGGATTATAAGCGTACAAAGTTGAGTACATGTTAACGGTATTGGAAAGCATTTGAACAATTTGCCTTATTACGTACTTATCGTCATTATATATATTTTTTTTTCTTCTTTTTTTACTGTCGTCCACGTTTGTCTTATTCTTATTATTATTATTAATTTTTTTTTGTCTCTTCGTACAATGGAATGGACCAAAAACCACGGGCAGGCTACAAAACCAATACAGCCACAGGCTGAACTACCAGCAAGTCATCCCGGACCTTCTAAAATAAGCCAAGACCTTTCAAAATTACCTGTTTCTTACCAATATGACTCTGGTTATGATCAGCCGATCGGGACCCTGAGTGTGCGCTATCCACCAGCAACAAAATGGAATATTTCCTTCGATGGCACACCTGAGGGATTGACTGTTGAAGAATTTATCTTTCGAGTTGAATATCTTGCACGACATTATAAAGTACCCGAGGGCAACTTATGTACTGAGGTAGGCACTATTTTAAGAGGAACAGCGTTGAACTGGTACTGGTGTCATTTGAAGTCAAATACAGATACACAATGGCTTACTCTAAAGATTGGCCTTATCGAGAGATTCCAAGATCGAAGGACAGATCTAGACATTAGACACGCAATAGATGCCAGGAAGCAGAAAGTTAAAGAACCGTTTCTTGTATTTTATAACGATATTCTAGCTATGACATTGCAGTACCGTATTCCACCGTCAGATACTGAAGTCCTTCTAACACTCCGGAGAAATATGAGACCTGGGCTATAGAATGCATTGGCGGATAGGAATATTATCACAATCAGTAATCTAGTAAGACGTAGTGTGGCGCTTGAAGATTCTTGGAAGCGGACTAATTACGAACCAGAAATGTTATGCGTTCGAAAGCATGTCAGTGAATTCGAGGCTATTAGAGATATCCGGAAAGACCAAGCAAATCTTTCCCCTCCTCAGAAAGATCAAGTAGTGCAGCAAGTTTGGGAATCGCCTGGTTCGATGCCCAATGAAATATCTGCCATGTCCCTTACGGAAAGAGCTCATAATAATCAGAAACAAGTTGCTCAACAAATTAATAGAGCTGACATGGGTTTAGTATGTTGGAATTGCCATGATCTAGGGCATGGGTACTTTGATTGTCATAAGCCAATTAACAAAATTTTCTGTTTCGGCTGTGGTCGACCGGATATACTGAAGCCAAACTGTTTTAGATGTCAGGGAAACGAACAACCGAGGGTCCAGAGTTCTGGGAATTTGTTTCCTCGGAGGAAAATTATACCCAGACCAACCACAGTCGATTGCGCAGCAAATACCGATCCAGAACTTTTGGAAAGGATTTATGCACCAAAGCGCAATGTTTAGATATGGCTATTAAACCAATCCAGTCTAACATACAAACTAATGTTAAACTCATTTCAGATTTATCTTTACCACCCGCTATGCCTTCCGCATTACCCCTAAATTTCGAACCTCCAACCCTACCAAAACTGAATAGAAATTTTTATCGAGTAAACAGATACTGGAACTATCGTAAACTTTTAAGATCAGAAATCGCGGAAACATTTATTACAGATCAGACCGATAATAGGCCATATGCCGATGTGCTCCTCGATGATGTTCCTTATCGTGGTCTAATGGACAGTGGCGCCTCCATTACGACATTGGGTAGTGGGAGCGAAACTTTCCTTAATAATAAAAATTACAAAGTTCGAAATTTTCCATCCTTGGTTAAAACTGCTTGTGGCCAACAAGAACGAGTCTTCGGATATATTTGGGTAAAAATTAGTTTTAATAGAGTTCAGTATTCCATGCGTATTTATCTCATACCCGGATTAAAGCAGAAACTATACTTAGGTATAGACTTTTGGAAGTTATTTCATATTGATCCCAAAATGATTTCCGAAGTAGAGCACCTATCGCAGTGTGCCAACTCTGACGTTGATACTAATTGTCATGTGTTATCGGATAGTGAAAGAATAGAATTATCGAAAGCCATCAAGGCATTTCCGTCATTCAGCAATCTAGGTCTCGGCAAAACTACACTACTATCGCACCGGATAGATGTTGGCACCGCAACACCAATAAAACAGAGATATTATCCTGTCTCCCCTCCGAAGCAGGCCGAACTTTACGCAGAGATTGATCGAATGCTTGCTTTGGGAGTGATAGAGGAGTCAAGAAGTTCTTGGAGTTCCCCGGTGACATCAGTTCTGAAAGCGAATGGTAAAGTGCGACTATGTCTCGATGCCCGACGGTTGAACGAGGTAACGGTCAGGGACGCGTATCCGCTGCCCATAATCGACGGACTCCTGAGTCGACTAGATAAGACCAGATATATCTCCAGCATCGATCTTAAAGATGCATTTTGGCAAGTTCCGCTGGCAGAGGAGTCCCGAGATAAAATCGCGTTTACCGTCCCTGGCCGTCCGCTGTATCAGTTCACAGTGATGCCGTTCGGGCTTTGCAACGCCACGCAGACAATGTGTAGACTGATGCACCGGGTGATTCCACACCAATTGCAAGACCAGGTGTTCGTGTACCTGGACGATTTATTGATTACTAGCGGCACGTTCAAAGAACACATAAATCTTTTGGAAACTGTAGCAAAATACTTGACTAATGCGGGCTTAACCGTGAACCTTGAGAAAAGTAAGTTTCTCCAAAAGAATATTAGGTATGTTGGTTATATTGTGGGCGATGGAAGCCTGCGTGTAGACCCCGAAAAAGTAAAAGCAATTAGTGAATTTCCTATTCCGGCCACAGTTAAGAAGGTTCGTAGTTTCTTGGGAATGACAGGGTGGTACCGGCGTTTTATTCCAAAATATGCAGCGCTGTCCTCTCCTCTAACTAACTTATTAAAAAAGAACACGAAATTCGTTTGGAATAAGGCGAGTCAGCTATCGTTTGAGCGGTTAAAGGATGCATTAATTACAGCACCCGTCCTCGTACACCCTAATTTCACGAAACCTTTCTTCATCCAGTGTGATGCATGTCATTCTGGAGTTGGGAGTGTTCTCTTCCAGATTGGTGAGGATGGAGAGGAGCACCCGATTGCCTACATGTCAAAGAGACTAAACCCGGCACAGCAAAATTATTCCATAACGGAGCTCGAATGCTATGCGGCTGTACTCAGCGTTAAAAAATTCAGACCATACGTGGAAGGATATACTTTTACAATTTTGACCGACCATGCAAGCCTTAAATGGCTCATGAGTCAAAAAGACTTGACGGGAAGATTAGCAAGGTGAAGCTTAAAGCTTCAATCATTCGACTTCCATATCGAGCATCGGAAAGGTACCGAAAACATAGTACCAGACACACTTTCCAGAGCGTATATGGAGGGATACAATATAAGCTCCTTTGCTAATGTCCCTCACGTCGATCCAAATTCAGTAGCTTTCCAGTCCATGCAATATTTAAACTTAATACAAGAAATTGAAAATTTACCAAAGCCTCTTAATAATTTTTCTGTGTTAGATGGTAAAATTTATATTAACCCTTCTGGTAATCAGGATTCAGTAACATCGGATATACCTACTTGGAAATTGTATGTTCTTTCCGAGCTAACAGCAAATCTTATCCATCTAGCACACGATCCGCCTTTGTCCGCACATCAGGGGATTACCAAAACACTTGAAAGACTACAACGTCATTATTATTGGCCACAAATGTCACAAGATGTGCGAATGCATATCAGTCAATGTAGTGTGTGCAAGCAGACTTTTGTCTGCCATCAAATACTTCTTTGCAGCCGCCAATGGGTAAGCAACTCTCAGTAGAGAGATGCATGCAGCGACTATACATGGATTTCGTTGGACCCTATCCAAGGTCAAAACACGGGAATTCCGTCATGTTTGTAGTACTCGACTCATTCAGTAAGTATGTCTTCCTCAAACCTATGCGACACGCCTTGTCTACGGAAGTGTGTAAAGTGTTAGAGAATGAGATTTTTAAAAGTTATTCCGTACCTGAAACGGTAATTTCAGACAATGGTCCTCAATTTTGCTCTAAAAACTTGCAGGTCCTGTTAGAAAAATATGGCGTTACTCATCTGCGTACACCTAAATATACTCCACAAGTGAACGCATCTGAAAGAGTAAATCGTCCTATTATATGTGCCATCAGAGCCTATGTTTCAGACGATCATCAGGATTGGGATCTTCATATAACAGATATTGCTTGCGCTCTCCGCAATGTTGTCCACAGTTCGACTGGTTTCTCTCCACATTTCCTTATGTTTGGCCAACACATGATTACGCACGGTAGTGAATACAAGCTTCTAGAGAAACTTAGTTTGACTAAAGAGAGGGATGTGTCGGTTCAATCAAAAACAAACCGATTAAATATGTGTCAGGAAATAATCATGTGCCATTTAAAACGAGCATATGAACGAGGCACTCATAATTACAATTTACGAAGTAAGCCTAGAGAATTGGATATCGACCAAACAGTCTATGTGAGAAATTTTGCTCTTAGCAATGCATCAGGTAAATTTTGTGCAAAACTGGCACCAAAATTTCTAGAGGCAAAGGTAATACGTAAAATTGGTACCGTGGCTTACGAGTTAGTACTTAAAAACGGCAAGAATATTGGCATTTTTCATGCCAAAGACATCCGATCCTGAGTTGAGTATAAACTTACCATTTAAACGATCACATATTCGTATAAATGTCCGTAACATACTTCACACCGTTATTTCAATAAAATTACCTTACCACCAATATCTCTTTAATCTGAAAACAGTTCAGAGTAACCGATTTCATTTTTGTTTGTTTTGTGTTTTTTTTGTTGCCCGGCCTGTTGAGACGCTCAGGAGTCGATGGGTACGTCCCCACGAATGTAACAATTACACAGGGAATTGTTACTGGGGGTTATACTGTTTCGCAAAAATTTAATTCACTACCAATGATGTCACCAAAATTTTCATTATTATAAGGTAATCATTATAACGTATGTGTAATACAATTCCTAACGGTAATTTACACTCTGGCAAAATTTTAAATTTTAAGATACGTTATTTCTTTCTCTATGTTCCCCATCCAATTTGTGGTCATCCCAACAAATTTTTTTTTTTTGCAATTTCCGTTTTATGGGTATAAATGGCAAACGCGTGATAAAAAGAAGAAAAAAAAAAGAAAGAAAGAAGAAACCAATATTTTTTGTTTAGAGGTGATTGATTTGCTGGACACGAGATAGTCAAGTATAGAATATTGTGGAAAATGGTAATTGGCGTGTAAGCCAAAGTAATTTTTTTTTTGTGTGATCGGTGATAAATATTGTGATCATCAATCAGTTTAATCTTTATTTGAGCTTTAAGTTTTTTTCATAAAATGAATCTAAAGTATATACATAAAAGTGTCTAGAACAATTTTGGTGGATTAATTTACTTGTTAATTTCTTGCGTTAATTTCGTTATAAAAAAAGAAATAAGTTAAAACGTTTATTGTTAATAATAAAAACTCAGATTATGTGAGCCTAATCTAATTCTAAGCTTTAGATTTATGTACGTATGTGTAATTATTTGTGAAAAAAAGGAAAAGTGTGAAAAAAAATTTGAACCGTTACATTATCAATACGGTCGTGATCAGTGATGTCGTTTTGGAAATTTTAGAAAAGTAATTTTTAAATTTTCATGGGAATATTTCGAGGCAAAAGGAAGTAAATACAACATACAAACATTGTAGATAGTTTCCAGTATTTTGTATTTTAAAAAAATGGGAAGGGCAGTAGTACAAGTGAACTGAAAGTTGGAAAATACTCCGATAGTAGTACTTTCGACAACACTGGTCGTGATATCTGTTTTTGGTTTCCTTATTTAAAATACAAACTATGTCTTAACTAATAATATTGAACACACACATATATGTACATCATAAAATCAAAATTGTAAATATAATTACTAAACAAAAATAAAGATATATAAAATAAAAATAACAAAATAACGGCAAGAATTAACGTGTACAAGCAAAAATTTATTTAAAAGCTTGGAAAAAAAAAAATTAAATACTATTGTTTTCATCAAGAAAAGCTGTCTTCTTATGGGTGCAGAATTTTACGGCGTTGTTGGATTTCGGTTGGCGGTAAAGTTCCAGAGGTGTTATGAAGTTTTTTGTTAATACGTGTCACAGTAAAATTAAATTTTCTTTGTAGAGTAATTAGAGTGATTTATTTTAGCAGATATTTTACTGCTTTTGATAATTTGTAGAGTAAATAATACTTGAGTTTTTTTTGATTTAATTGTATTAATTCGTGGTTGCTGTAAGAGGAAAACAAAAACGTACGGGATTGTGTACATCATCTGAGAAATCTGGTAAGTGACGATTCTATTTTTGTTATTTTTCTCTCTTTTCGCAATCAATGTTGTTGGAAGTTTTTATTTTATTCCGGAACAAATTTATACAAATATGAATGTCTAAATATTAATTGGTAGGACGAATCGGTGGGATGAAGGCAGATCAGGGTAAAAGGGAATTTTATTTTTAGTTACCGGGGATGATTGGGAACAGGACACAGCCCACGACTAAGATAACCTCTGAAGACTGAGCTCAGGTGAAACAAATTGATGTTGATCTTGGTTAGAGAAAAATGTCAAGTCCTGTGTCCAATCATTCAACAACACGTAAAGTGTTTTATGTTTACGGTTGATGTTTTTTTTTTTTATCTTAAAGTAATTTATACACGCCCAATTTGAATTGTTTTCAACCGTAACAATACTTTCTGATTTATTTTATACACATCACTAATACTACGCCTTATGCCCCAATTCCACTGTGAAAAATTGACTGAGCTGACTTGAAGTTGGAAGAAGACAAAAAAAAATAATCCATCAGAGAGACAAAGACAAAGTATTTTGTTATTGTTTTTTTTATAGTCAATTTTATGGATACATCTTGACAGCAAACAAAAACATAACCAAGAATTATTAAAAAAAAATTATGAATTAGTGTTAATTCGAGTATTTACGATTCAAAATAATCTAAAAAATTAATTATTATTAATGCTCACATCAGAATTATTTTTTCGAATATTTTCGATCACCCATTAGACTTTACAATAAAAATTGCTAACTTTAATATTACCTTAGTATTTTGACAGCAAACAGTAACATAACCTAGAATAACCAAAAATTATTAGAAAAATGAAGTATTAGCGTTAATTCGATTATTTTCACGTTTCAAAATAATCTAAAAATTTAATTATTATTAATACTCACATCAGAATTATTTTATTCAAATTATTTCCGTCGTAAAATACAAAATTAAAAAAAATCTTTCCCATAAAAATACCAAACAATTAAAATTAATAGCGGGTGCGAGAAATATTTTTCATCGGTACACAATATTTATGTATATGTAGGGTAAAGTGGGGCAGTTTCGTCATCGGGGCACTTTCGTCAAGCTATGTTTAGCTACCTTCACAGCGTTTAAAAAATCTGAAAAAAGTACTGAATCATGCCGTTATTATTTCAAATGTTTCTCTGTACTTTTACAGTCATCATTGAAAACGCAACCAAAATACACGCATAATCGTGTTTTTCCCCAGTATTGTTTAATATTTGGTATGTATAACGTAAGATTTTTTATTAAGCATTTTTTTAGTTTTGTTGAGTGTTTCATTGAATATAGTTAGATAAATTAATTATTTTTAAAGTGTTAGTGTGTGAATTAATCAATCGAAAATAATTAATTAAATTTCTTTATTTAGTATTTTTTTTGCTACTTGGGGCACATTCGCCAAGTTGTTACGGGGCAGTTTCGTCTTTGACAAATGTGCCCCTTCATACTGTCGAGCGTGCCACATTTATTAATTTTGGTGTTTAATTTTGATTTTATAGGAGAAAGATGGTGCGTAATTATAAAAAAAAACCGAAAGAGCTGCGATTAACGAAGACAATTTAAAACATGCGATTTCAGATGTTCTGAAAAAAATCGAAACACCGACAAGTGCTTCTTTGAAATATAATATTAAAAGAACCACATTGAACAGCAGGCTTAAGAAAAAAATAAGTTCGATTGATCCACTAGCGCTAGATGGCTCAGATTCCGGAAATGAGCTCAGTGAAAATGAAGATTTATTTAAATTCCAATCTAAATACGCAGTTTGGCAAGTATTCACAATAAGTCAAGAAAACGAAATTGCTAACTACATGAAAAAGTGCTCTAAATTGCAATATGGCTTAAGTTATCAAGCTGCTAGAAACTTCGCTTATGAATTTGCAAATAAAAATAATATTGCTCACCCCTCCTCATGGGATTTAAATAATAAAGCAGGTATAGACTGGCTGATTGGGTTTAATAAAAGGAATCCTTCCTTGACTTTGAGAAAGGCTGAAAAAACCAGTGTGGCTCGACTCAGAGGGTTTAATAGGAGTGCTGTAAATGACTTTTTTTGCAACCTAAAGATATGTTTGGATAAGTTTTCTTTCACTGCAAAAGATATCTTCAACTTAAACGAAACTGGAATTAGCACTGTTGTGGATCCCCCAAAGGTAAACATTTTAAAATTTGTGTTCTTTGCCGTTTAAAAACTGTTTTACTTCTTTCTAGATAATTGCAGAAAAAGGACAGCGTAGCGTATCTCAAGCCGTGTCTGCAGAACGTGGATCACTAATAACACTCGTGGGAATTATAAACGCTGCAGGTAATCATATACCGCCCGTTTACATTTATCCCCGAGCTCGTTACAACGAAAGGTTTACAATCGGTAGTGTGACAGGATCTGCAGCTTTTAATTCGAAGAGTGGATGGATCAATGCGGAGATTTTTGTTGAGGTTTTGCGACATATTAAAAAATTTACCAAATGCACCGCTGACAGTCCAATTCTATTACTAATGGATAATCACATTTCGCATTGCTCAATAGAATCTATTATGTATGGTCGGGAAAATGGCATCATAATGCTGTCGTTTCTACCACATACCTCTCACAAAATGCAACCACTCGACGTGTCCATTTTCGGACCGTTTAAAAAATATTGCAAATCATCATACAATTATTTCATGACAACGAACCCAGGAAAAGCTATAAGCATATACGATGTGGCTGGACTAACCAAATCTCCATTTTTAAAAGCGTTTTCACCAGAAAATATCCAAAAAGGGTTTTCAGCGACAGGAATTTACCCATATAATACAATGATCTTCGAAGATGATGATTTTGTGGTCAATGGTGGGTAAAATTACCTATATTTTTGTTACAAATTATATGTTATAAAAAAATAATAAATTTCAGATGAATTGGATGAAGTCCAGTGTGACCTGCTCTCTGACGTTGGCGCAGAAACCGATATAACCGATATCACTCACAACAGTAGGATTATTTTAAAAGGAAATTCCATTCAAACTATGATGAGTCCTGAAGAAGTTCGTCCTATCTCACGGATTAAAAGAATAACCCAATCCAAAAGAATAGGTAAATCAAGAATTTTTACATCCACACCAGAAAAGCAAAGAATAGAGTTACTAAAATCAAAAAATTCAACAACTGTTAAACCAAAAATAAAATCATTTAAGCAAAAGAAATTAACGAGAACAAAAATTCCGAAAATTCAAATTTCTTCGTCTGAAACTGATTCTGACGTAATATCTTATGCCGAATCTGATAAATCAGTGGGCTCTTTTTGGGATGAAGAAATATCCAATTTAGATCCAAATCCAGAAATGCTTCTTATCGACACCGATGTACTAGAAAAGGGGACATACGTTTTAGTTAAGTTTATAGTAAAGAGTGTTTCAATATTTTACGTGGGTCAAATAACCGAAGTGGAAGCTAATAACTCCTACATCGTAAGCTTCTTGCGCAAACATGCTACAAGTCAAATATTTGTTGAACCAAGCAAAGAAGACATTTCATTAATTTATAGAAATGATGTTCATATGAAGCTGCCAACACCAGAGCATCCTCCGGGAACATCCCGTCAAGAAAAAAGGTATTATTTTGCAATTGATTTGACGAAATATAACGTTCGATAAAAGACGGCCAGTAAGTGCCTTTATGAGTTAGTTTAAAAAGGAGAAGACTGAATTATACCAACGTTTATTTTTATTTTTATAATTTATATTGAATACGTTTAAGTTTAAATTTAATATTTTATTGAATATATATGTTTTTATTTTATTTATTTTAAAAAATTCTTTTATTTATAATGTGTATTAGTATCGATTCTACTAAAATAGTTGCGTTGACGAAAGTGCCCCTTCGTTTGGCGAAAGTACCCCGGGCCGGGGCACTTTCATCTTTCTATGGAGTTCAAGCAGAAATTAGAAAAAAATGTTTTGTCATAATAAGGAAAAATCCTTACATTCACAATTGGTTTAGAAAATACGGAAGTATTTATTACCGTTTACCGATTTAAAAAAAAATCAATAATAATTTTTCTACCGAGATTTTACAAAAAAGTGGCGATTCTGCCCCACTTTACCCTATTAGTTGGACTGCCATAAAATGTTCTCGATTTGATACTTTTTTTTAATTTCGACCTCAGTGCACTAACACAGAAACACATTTTTTGTAAGTAAAAACTTGACTGACTCCGTTGTGTGTCTGATTTTATATTTTTATCTCAAGTTATTTTTACTGACAAACTTTGATTCACAGTGGAATTGAAGCATAATGCCTCAATTCCACTGTGAATCAAAGTTTGTCAGTAAAAATAACTTGAGATAAAAATATAAAATCGGTGGTTGCGTGAACGAGACACACAACGGAGTCAGTCAAGTTTTTTGATTGAATTGAGGCATAATGCCTCAATTCCACTGTGAATCAAAGTTTGTCACTAAAAATAACTTGAGATAAAAATATAAAATCGGTGGTTGCGTGAACGAGACACACAACGGAGTCAGTCAAGTTTTTACTTACAAAAAATGTGTATCTGTGTTAGTGCACTGAGGTCGAAATTAAAAAAAAGTATCAAATCGAGAACATTTTATGGCAGTCCAACTAATACATATACATAAATATTGTGTATCGATGAAAAATATTTCTCGCACCCGCTGATTATTTTCATTGTTTGGTATTTTTATGAGAAAGATTTTTTTTAATTTTTTATTTTATGACGGAAATAATTTGAATAAAATAATTCTGATATAATATAATAATTAAATTTCTAGATTATTTTGAAACGAAAAAATAATTGAATTAACACTAATACTTCACTTTTCTAATAAGTTTTGGTTATTCTAGGTTATGTTTTTGTTTGCTGTCAAAATACTAAGGGAATTTTAAAGTTTGCAATTTTTATGGTAAAGTCTAATGTATGAACGAAAAAATAATTCTGATGTGAGCATTAATAATAATTAATTTTTTAGATTATTTTGAATCGTAAAAATACTCGAATTAACACTAATTCATAATTTTTTTAAATAATTCTTGGTTATGTTTTTGTTTGCTGTCAAGATGTATCCATAAAATTTGCTATAAAAAACAATAACAAAACACTTTGTCTTTGTCTCTCTGATGGATTATTTTTTTTTCGTCTTCTTCCAATTTCAAGTCAGCTCAGTCAATTTTTCACAGTGGAATTGGGGCTTTAACGTACTTTTTTATATCTTAAGTGTTTGTACTGTTTGGCTTGTATAGACATTTTTGTTGGTTTTGATTTAACATAAGAATATGTTGTTGTTTTTTATCGAGTATCGATCTTTTGTAAAAATTATAGGTTATGTCAAAACCAACAAAAATGTTTATACAAGCCGTCTCGTTCGCCCCTTACACAGATCCTATCAAAAAAATGTACACTATATTTATTATGAATCTATTACCTATACTTATTTGTTTTGTGTATATATACTTTCTGATTTATTTATATGCATCACTAATACTAAGCCTTAACGTACTTTTTTATATCTTAAGTGTTTGTACTGTTTGGCTTGTATAAACATTTTTGTTGGTTTTGGTTATGTTTATATAAACGTCGAAAACACATACACATATATAATAAGGAGCAAATGTTCGATTTACACAGCAGTAGAGAGATCTTTCAAAGATTTGGTAAAAGGCGAATCGAAATCGACATTATGTTTTTTTAACAGAATTTTTACATTTAGAAATAAGGGAATGTCAATTAAAAATTTTTGCTAATTTTTTAAAAATTTGTATTTCAATATTTATTGTGTGATTCGATTGACATAATACAAAACGGGCCCATTCGGCGTTTTCAGGTCCGCAGGTATTGAAAATTTACTGAAATTTTTGAAAAAACAGCGGCATTCAGGAAATAACACGTTTATTTTTGTCAACATGCAGCCAACAGTTGGCAAACTAGAAAGCGTTCATTATACAAGTCACTCGATATATAAATTTGGGTGCGTCCGAAATGGGAAAATGTGAATTTAGCGAAGACACATTTAAAAAACTACATGCGATGTGGTTTTTATGTCCATTTTTAATACATCTGTACTGCGATTTTGTTGTGTACATGAGAGTATGGGAGTAAATAACCGGAACGCAATAGTATTTTCAAATGTTGATGTGTTAGTGAACGTTGTTTTTGTTTATTTTTTATTTGATGTGGTTTTCGATTCACCAAAAAAGAGCAAGCCTGCACTTTCTGCTGTCAAACTGTTCGATTTGTCAAGAAAAGTCGCTCGGTCGAGCAAAATTGTTGTTGTTTTACGAATCTCGATTTTTTGGCAGATTTACTAACAAAACACAAATAGAACTGTCATTTTGAAAGCGTCATTTGTGTTTTATGTTTTTTTTTGTGTTTCTGGTTTATTTACATATAAATATTTTATATTAAAGAATTAACCTGTTGTTGTTATGTTGTTATGCATATAACACAATGTGTTGTGTTTTTTATCGAGTGTAAAAATCATAGGATATGTTTATATAAACGTCGAAAACACATACATATATAATACGGCGCAACTGTTCGATTCACACAGCAATAGAGAGTGATCTTTCAAAGATTTGGTAAAAGGCGAATCGAAATCGACATGAGATTAACGAGAGTTAATTTTAAAATATTAAGGATTTAGAATATAAATTATTTTAGATTTTTAAAATTTAAATGGGGCAAAAATCAGTAGCCGCCAAAAGCTAAACTTCAGCCAAATTATTTAAAAATGCTACAATATATTAAAATTATAGATAAAAAATAAATACTCCACTATATTGTACGTGTACATGTATTATAAATACTCCACTATATTGTACGCACTAATGTATTACATTCATTACTTACCATAACTAAACTAAATTAATATATATATATATATATATATATATATATATATATATATATATATATATATATATAATATATATATATATATATATATATATATATAAATATATAAATATATATATAAATATATATATATATATATATAAATATATATATATATATATATATATATATATATATATATATATATATATATATATATATATATATATATATATATATATATATATATATATATATATATATAATATATATATATATATATATATATAATATATATATATATATATATATATATATATATATATATATATATATATATATATATATATATATATATATATATATATATATATATATATATATATATATATATATATATATATATATATATATATATATATATATATCTATATATATATATATATATATTATATATAATATATATATATATATATATATATATATATATATATATATAAATATAATATATATATATATATATATATATATATATATATATTAATTTAGTTTAGTTTAAATTTGTTCTTAATCTAAAAAAAAATTTTATTAAAATTGACAAAAAAAATTGTAAACCTAAACATACAATTCAAAATGTCAATATTCCCATATTCCCAATCTAAAAAGCATGGAAAAAAATATTCCCATAGGAAGATAAGCACCAAAAAATTTGAACCGATTTCACCCGATTGAATAATTTTTGATGCTTACTGGTACAAAAAACACACGAACACAAATAAAATTAATGACAACACACAGTAACAAAATTTTATACTTTACATGGTGTACGTATACAAAACTCCCTGTGAGTAAATTCCCATGTACACAACAAAATCGCACTACTGTTTGATTGGAATGGAAAATGCAATCCACCGGGATGCATTTATCAGGCAATGTTTTATATTTATAGATAAAGAAATCAAAATTATTGATTTCTTGTTTAAGTGCAGGATTTTAACTTTTGTGTGATTGTACATGAAATTCAATTTCAATTTAAATTACTAAAGCCTAATAATTGGATAGTATTAAAATAGATTTTAACTTAAATAGAAATACATCGTAGTTAATTTCATATTAGATTTTATTTTTACGCGCACTTGAATGTGTTGTTGTGTTTTATTTTATGTACAATTGACACAAATATTAGCTTGATAGATGATACATAGCAAAGCCATCGGAATGTTTATACAGCCGTCTCGTTCGTTTTTTACATAGATCCTATCAAGGAATTGTACTATATATTATTGGATTTTGTCTTATAATACACAAATAACAATAAAACGGAGAGACATTTTGGTTGGTTTTGGTATAGAGTCGTCACAAATATTTTCCTGTAACTTGATACATAGATCAGGTATGTTTGTATGCTAGCTAAAAGGGTATTATCTATAATATTATGTAAACATGATAAGTCTACTACTACGCACATGGAAGATGGTAGAAAATATTTACCTTCAATGTGTGTTGGTGGTTTAGTATATAAGATTATGTTATTTGTATGCTGGTATTGTTGTCTCTCTTTGTTTGTTTGTATTCATGAAACAACTATGGTGTTCTTGATAAAACATGAACTATACAAGCACAATGGAATTTTAGTCTATTCGACTCAAATAGGATTCTGATACTTCGTATAATTGAATAAGTTTGAGTCGAATTGGATTGGAAACCCAGCCTTATACTATCCATATAAAATAGTTCATTTTGGTATGATTAATTTTTTTACAGGGTATTACAAACTGCATTAAATTGATTTAAATTAATTTAATTAATATTATAAAATATTAAATTAACTAAACTAGATAAATAAAATGCTAATTTGGAAATGTTGATTTGAGTTGAGTTGAGATTTGGTTTGAAACACATAATGACGTATTCATTTATGTGTGCAAAATTTCGATTAAACGAATGTGAACAACGTGGAATTATATAAAAACATTTCGAAAGGCTAAATGTTTTGAATTTAATTATTAACTTAATGGAATTTATTGCAGTTTAGGTTGCAGTTTTCACACACAAACGTCAAGATTAGTTATATCGCACACAAATAAATTTTTAAGAAAATATTGTTTCATTTTCCTTTAATTGATTTATTATTTTACTTACTTTGCATGCTTAATTTTGCATGGTAATATGTCCGTAAACAAAGTTAAAATTTTAAGGATATATTTATATTTATTTATAGATAAAGAAATCAAATTCTTGATTTCTTGATTAAGTGCATGATTTAATTTTTGTGCGGTTGTACATGGAATTTTAATTAATAAATTCTAATAATTGGATCGTACTAAAATTGTTTTAACTTAATTTGATATATGTCATAGTTAATGTCATATCTGCATTTATTTCTACGCATATTTGAATGTGTTTATTGTGTTGTATTTTATGAACAATCGATACAAATATATTCTAGAAACTTGATTCATAGCAGGGCCAACAAAATATTTATACAAGCCGTCTCGTTCGCTCTTTACACAAATCTTATCAAGAAAATGTACTATTTATTATTGTTTTTTGTCATATAATATTTAAACAAAAACAGAAACAGAGTGACATTTTTGTTGGTTTTGTTATAGTGGTCACAAATATTTTCCTGTTCATACATGAAACAGGATTGTTTGTATGGCTCTGTAGGGGTTTTATTTGTATGTGTATGTTATAGTTTATTATATTATAATGAAACATGATATGTGTCCTGCTACGCACATGGTAGATGGTAGAACATTTTCACCTTCAATGTGTGTTAGTGGTTATTAAGTTTATGTTATTTTATTTTGGCGTGGTTTTCTATATGTCTGTGTTTAGTATTCATGAGAAAATCATAAAGTTCTTGGTAAAACATGATCTATACAAACGAAGCAAAATTTTAGTGTATTCGACTCAAATAGGGTCCTGATATTTTGTATAGTAGAGTAAATTTGAGTCGTATCGGAAACCGCCATATATAATAGTATATTTAGGTATAATTTTTTTTTACAGGGATAAACTACATTAAATTATATTTAATTAATTTTTATTAATATTATAAGTTTATAAATTAACTAAATTATATAAATGAGTTGAGATCTAGTTGCAACACATAACGACGTATTTAATTATGCATGCCAAATTTTGATTAAACGAATGTGAAAAACGTGGAATTATCTAAGGCAAATCGTGATGCTAATTGTATTGATCTTAATTAACTAAATTAATGGATTTATTGAAGTTTAGGTTACAGTTTCCACATACAAACGTCAATTTTATTGATATGGTACACAGATAAATTTTTTTTAAGAAAATAACGTTTAAGGTTCCTATCATTGTTTTATTATTTTACTTACTTTGCATGCTTGAATTTTGCAGGTTAATATGTCTATAAACGGAGTTGAGGTTTTATGGAATATATAAGTAATACATTTCTTAGATATTGATTTTGTGTTATCTTAATTATGTCAACAAGATTAGTAAAATTAAATCATTAATAATAATAATAATTTTTGATGTCCTGATTTAGATTCAAAGAATTATGAGTTCTGGCATTGGATTTCAGAGGAACGAGCACCTAATCTTGTAGTTATAATGTGCTATCTTGTGTTAACCTGTTTATCATTTATCATTATTGTACTAATGATTTATTATCTATTAATAATCATATCTTATCCATCGGTTTGGGGATATGTAAATGGTTGTACGATGTGTGCCCGGGAATACGGAATATCCTATTATAATAATTATTCAATTATGTAATAAAGTTTGGTATTATGGTGTTTTATTAACTAAATTTAGTTTTCAGAGTCGCCTGGGAATTTTATATTAATTTTATTTGTCGATTCTTGGTATATTTATAGTACCTAATTGAATTAATGATAAGTCTAGGTGTTGGGGTACTGTAACATTATCATTTAAATCATTTTATATAAATTTTATAAAATAATTGAATCTATAATTATGTATTTTCTTTTTCTGGATCGGTAGGAAGTTGATGATTAGTTTTAAGTTAAATTTGATGTTTGAATGGTTTTGAGGTTTATGTTAATTCTTGTTACAGTACGTAATAATTAATTGATTAGATATATAAGTGTGACAACTTCGGTTGTCCGGAATAAAACTCTATATATTTGTATATTTGGTTATCTTTATATATATTTCATTAATACACTTTACACGTGTATCTTTGTTCGTTAGTCTGCTTCTACTGGTTTGACATCTCTCTCCTTCCACTACTCATCGCTACCTTTTCTAGTAGCGTTGTCTGCCCTACAGTCGCACGTGCCATACAGTAGCACACCTCACAGTTCTCCCCGTTTAGAGTGGCCGTCGGCGCCAACTCGTAGTCAGCAAAACGCGACGGTAGCTTTCCAGCTGTTGTTCGCTGGGACTTACGGGGTTGCTGTGACTCTGCACCGTGCTGTGGCTCTGCATCTTGCTGTGGCTCTGCACCTAGTGCTGGCCCTGGTTCCTCCTCTGGGAGTAGTTGTTGCGGAACAATGATTGGTTCCACTACGCGTTGCGTTGGTCGCAGCTGGAAAGTGTCCATCAAGACGTTGTCTTCTTCTGATGGTGGCGCAGCCGTGAGACGCGTTCGCAGTTGGTTGGCGTGGCACGTGACCTTTCGTTCGCTATTCTTCATCTGTGCTTGGACCACGTAGTTGACCTTCTCTCGGCGTTCAATGATTGTACCGGCCTGCCAGGTCCAATCGTTGCCCTTCATACACTTGAAGAACACCCTCTCGCCAGCCTTGAACTCTTTGTGCTTCGCGCCGTGGTGAGCGTTGAATCGCTCCTCCATTTCCACATTTCGTTTATCGTTGTGCACTGGTGGTGGCTTAATTAAGTCCAGCTTGGTGCGCATTTCTCGCCCGGTCATCAATTGGAACGGTGATTTGTCCCCGAGTGCTGGTGATGGTGTGTAGCGATAGCACGTGAGGAATTTGCGCAGGACCTGTTCCGCGTTGCCCTCGCCTTCGAGTTTCTTTAGGCCGGTTTTGAGCATGCCGACGAAACGTTCCGCGCGCCCGTTTGATTGAGGATGATAGGGCGCTGATGTCAAATGTTTGATGCCATTCGCCTCACAGAACCGTTTGAACTCAGCCGAGATAAATTGTGGACCGTTGTCGGAGATGATAGTTTCGCAGATGCCTTGGCGTGCGAAAACTTCGAACAAATTATCGATTGTTTTAGCTGCGCTGGTGCTGCGCATCTTGAAAATCTCTGGCCAGTTGGAGAAAGCGTCGACGATGACCAGATAGTAGGCATCATTGATTGGGCCGGCATAGTCGATGTGGATTCGTGACCAAGCTTCCCTGGGACTCGGCCAGGCCTGAAGCGTACATTTTGTTGGAGACTTTGCATTGATTGCGCACTCGTTGCATTGGCGTACCACTTGTTCGATCGCTCCATCAATACCCGGCCAGAAAAACTTGCTTCGCGCGAGCAGTTCCATGGGTGCCACCCCTGGGTGCCCGTCGTGTAGTTCGTTCAACAATTGGTTGTGGAATCTGTCTGGAATGATGATTCGATCGCCGAGGAACAGACATCCCTGCTCCACCGACAACTCCGACTTGCGATTGAAGAAATGTGCTGCTGCTGAGTCGGAAATAAGCTTCTGCTGGCGTGGCCAGCCATATGTGACGTATTGCGCGACCTTTTGAAGCACGCTGCTTCCTGCGGTCGCCTTTTTGATGTCCCCAAAGTTGACTGGCAGCGATTTAGCGGTGTCAATCGCGAAACAATCATGATTTTCCGCATCGATGGTTGCGATGACGGTATCTTCGGATTCGAGCAGCGGTTGCACTGCGATTAATCTCGAAATGAAATCGGCATATGCGAAACTTTTTGTGTCCACATACCTGATCTCAAAATCGTAAGCAAGAAGGTTCTCTGCGTATCGCTGTAGGCGGTTTGCGGTGTATATTGGAATACCACCTTTCGCACCGAAGATGGCTAGCAGCGGCTGATGGTCTGTTTGCAGCGCAAATTTGCGGCCGTACACGAAACGATGGAATTTTTTCAGTGTCCGCACCAGGGCCAACGCCTCCCTTTGAACCTGGGCATAATTTTTTTCCGCCTTCGTAAACGATCCCGATACATGCATGACGGGCTTCCTGGTGCCGTCATCCAGTTGGTGCATGAGTACACCGCCCCATCCATAGCTGGACGCATCTGCTGCGACGTTTCTTGGCTGGGTCGTAGTGCGTTAGAGCTAAGTCAGATGCGAGCACTTCCTTTAGCCGGCTGAATGCAGTGTCTTGGGCTTCGGTCCACTCGTATTCGGCTTCGTCTTTAAGCAGTTCATCGAGTGGCCCGCGCATTTCCTTGAGTTTGGGTATGAACTTGCCATACCAGTTTACCGCACCCAAAAAAGCGCGCAGCTGGGTTATGTCCAATGGCGGTGGCAGCTGCTGTATGACTTCCAACTTGGCTGGGTTTGGCCGGATGCCGGTTTCGTCAATGATGTGGCTCAGAAACTCGACGGACTTCTGACCGAACGAGCATTTTGATGGTTTGAGAGTGAAACCATATTCTTGCATGCGGCTTAAAACGTTGAAAAGGCGCTCGCGGTGCTGTTTATCGTCTTTGCCTCCGATGATAATGTCGTCGATCCAAGGAAAAACACCGTCGATGCCGCCTGTCATAGTGTCCATTAATTGTTGGAAAATGCCGGGGGCCGTTTTAACGCCTGGTTGCAAGCGATTAACCTGAAACAGCCCGCAGTGAGTGTTGATCGGCATCAGCTTTTTTGAAGCATCGTCGAGTTCCACCTGCAGGAAAGCGTCCGACATGTCGATGACAGTGAAAATTGTATTTCCCGCGAGCTTAGCCAATATTCCCTCTTGCGTTGGGAGCGGGTATTTATTCGGTTCCAGCACGTCATTGAGTCCTGTGGAGTAGTCGGCGGTGATTCGTATGCGCCCGTCTTTCTTTTTCACTACCACGATTGGTGCTGCATAGTCCGCGTAGCTGATTGGTACGATGACACCCTGGCACTGCAATCTAAACAGTTCGTCCTCGATTGGCTTTGAGGCTGCATGTGGCACCGGCCGTGCACGGCGATATATCGGGTTTGCCTCGGGCTTAAGCGTGAGCGACGCCTTCATTTGGTTACAGCAACCCAAGGTTTTGGAGAAAAGCAGTGGAAAACTCGCTTCAACCACTTGTTCGAGTGTGCGTGGACCGCTGTCGATTGCCTTGACGTTGTGGCAATATACTGACGGTGGCACATCCCATAAATTCAATCTCGTCATCCATTCGTTGCCGAAAAGGTTCAGCGATGACGGTGAGACGAAAATTGTCCCGATAGCTTCGTACTCGCCTATCGTCAAAGCCGCGTCGAAACATCCTAAGATCTGGATAGGCTCGCCAGAAGCGTTTACGGCAGTTCCATTGTACCGTTTTAAACTTGGTTCGCCAAGCTTCAGCCAGTTTGCTTGCGAGATGATGGTCAAATCTGAACCACTGTCATGCTGCAGCTTTACTTTAATACCGTCCACGGTTGCTGTGACGAATTTTTTCGTTGATTTCTGTTGGTGGGTGCTGACCGCGTTACTTCGACGACGTGGATTTTTCCGTCGTTGTTGTTGGAGCTGTCTCCAGATGCGCGAGCTGCTGCAGAACCCCGCCTCACTTTTATGTCCAATTCCATTACACAGCGTGCATGTCTTTCCGCTAAACGGGCAATCTTTGTGGAAATGATTTCCCCCACAGTGAGCACACGGCCTCGGCGGTACAAATGGGTTCGGTGCGCTCGTAGAATTGGTTATAGTTTGCTGTGAGGTCTGTCGTTGTGACGTGGAATCTCGTTCAGATTGCGGTTTTTTGCGTACGGCCAGGACTTCCTGTTTTACCAAATAATAGTTTTATAAATTTGAAAAATGCTTTATCAACAGCTCCTGTACTATCGCATCCAAATTTCAATGCGCGTTTTTATGTTCAATGCGATGCGTGTAGTAGTGGAATTGGCGGTGTCTTGTTCCAGCATGATGATCAGGGGGTTGAAAACCCAATTGCTTATTTTTCTCAAAAATTAAATAGTGCTCAGAAAAATTGTTCCGTAACTGAGCTGGAATGTTTCGCGGCCATACAAAGTATAAAAAAATTTAGGTGTTATATCGAAGGGTATTTATTTACTTTAATAACGGATCACGCCAGTTGACAATGGTTAATGAAACAGAGAGATCTCCATGGAAGACTTGCACGATGGAGTTTAAAATTACAACCATTTACATTTGAAATTCAACACGTCAAAGGATCTCAGAATATCGTACCCGATACACTTTCTCGAGCTTTTGAACCTTGCCTGGAGACACTTAATATTAATAATTCCGAATTCCAATTGGACCTAAATTCGATACATTTTGAAGATCCTGAATATCGAGAATTACGTAATTCAATTACCTCCAAAATGAATCATCATTGTAATTTGCAAGTTGTGGCGAATAAAATATATTTCACCAACCAATTTGGAATCGATAATTTACATAGTGATGTACCAGTTTGGAAATTATATGTGCCAACCCCATTAATAGTCGACTTAATTAAGCAAGCACATGATCCTCCGAGTTCAGCACATTTAGGCGTTGAGAAAACTTTGGATAAATTGCAACGATATTTCTACTGGAAAAAGATGTTTCGAACGATAAAGGATTACATATCACAATGTGGACTTTGTAAAAGTAGCAAAGCTGCCAATACTATATTACAACCGCAGATGGGTCATCAGATTGTCACTTATAGACCATGGCAACATTTATATATGGATTTTTTGGGACCATATCCCAGAACAAAGTCGGGAAACGCATATCTATTCATCGTTATGGATTCATATTCTCGGTTCGTATTGTTATACCCTATGCGAAGTGCTAATGCTGCATCAGTTTGTACAACTTTAGAGAATAACATATTTCGTTTATTTAGTACACCTGAAACTATCTTAACGGATAATGGACCACAGTTTTTATCTAAAACGTTCCAGCACTTGCTTACACGATTTGGAGTAAAACATATTACCACTCCTAAATATTCACCGCAAAGCAACGCTAGCGAAAGGGCCAATCGCACTATATTATCGGCGGTTCGAGCGTACATAGGTACAAACCATCGTGAATGGGACCATCATATACAAGAGATTGGAGCGGCAATACGTAATGCAAAACATTCATCTACTGGTTATTCTGCTCATTATTTGGTTTTTGGTCAACACATGGTTATGAATGGATCCGAATACAAACTGTTAAGAGAACTAAAGTGTTTGGAAGATTGTTCTATAATTATTCGACCAGCTGATCGCTTATCATTGGCACAAGAACAAGTTTTATTACATCTCAATCAATCGCATCAAAATAATGAAAAGCGGTATAATCTTCGATCTCGTGTGCGTCATTTCAAACCTGGTGAGATAGTTTATTGTCGTAATTTTGCACAGAGTGATGCTGCAAAATATTTTTCTGCGAAACTAGCTCCAAAATTTGTCCTCGGAAAAATTAGAAAAAAAATTGGAAGTACGGCTCTGGAAATGGAAGATATGAATGGTCAACTAATGGGTACATATCATGTAAAGGATATTAAAACGTAAACAAAACATTTTTTTTTATTTCTCCCCTTGAATGAATTTTTAATTTTTATTGATCATTTTCTTTGATTTGCCCGGCTTAATGAGATTCATCTCAGGGTGTGGGACAGCCCCACGATTGTAACGACTTTGGTTGAGTCGTTCCCGCGGTAAACGAAGGAACACCGGAGATTGGTGTAACTACCCTGTTCACTTGTCTCCAGTGATTGTATTACTTCCAGTCTTGTGTGTTGTGGTGGAAGTGAACAAGAAGAGAGAGGGGAAACTGGAATGATGATGATAATTTTTTTTTGGTAATCGAGCGGTCAGCGTTTTAATTTTTGGGGGAGTCAAGTTTTGGATTTGAGTCAGAGAAGACCAATAAATTTAGTTCGGTCGAAATTTTGTTTTATTAATTAATTATTTTTTTTTATTAAATTGAAAAAAAAAAAATGCCAGAATTTTGTTTGAAGTGCATTGCAATAACATAATGCCAAGTAAAATTTTTTTTTAATTTTGGTTTTTTGTTGGATTTATCAATTAACTGAGTTAATCAAGTTATATTTTTTTTTTGTGATTAATTACTGATACTTATATTATTGTATAAATACGAACAAACGAGCAATAAAGTATAATGTTATATTTAAAAAAAAACAAACGGAAATATTGAAAAGATGTTGTTGTTATTTTTCTTAACTCGTATAATTTAATTTGTGTGTCAAAAAAAAGGTATCTTGATGAATAACGAAAATTTATTACAAACAAAAAAAAACAAAACTAAGACAATAAGTACAGTGTAAGAGTGAATTATTTTGGCGAATTTATGTATTTAGGCTTGGTTCTAGTAAATTCGATGAGGCCAGAATCATAAAACAATAAAAATAAATAAATATAGGTGCATAACAAAACCTAAAGCAGTATTGGGCAACTCGTTGGTCTCGTTCCGTTTATTAATGTTTCTTTGAACGTGTTGGTTACCGCTGAGCGGACTACGGTGCAAATTGGCTATGGAATTTATAGTTTTCTATAATAAAGATCTGTCTGCGGTATTTTCATCGTAAAACTCAGTCTGCTGAAGAAAAAAAAAACAATATATTAAAAATCTGTTTGCGGTACATTGGTGTGGTTAAGCGGACGATTGGTTACTACCTGTGGATTTTTTTTTTATATGGACATTCAAACGGTCTATATTATTTTGTGAGCATTTTGGAATTTTTTTTGGAATCTTAACACCGTGTCAAGGTGAATGAGATAAAAAGTAGCAGTTTACGGCCTGATCATCTGTACCCAAGGTGATATAGAACAAAGTGGAAAGTATTGAGGACAACACTGTTACGGTGCGAATACTGTTGAAGGTCAACAGTAATGCTGCTGGGAGGAAAATCACTAAATAAAAACCGTTTGTTTATATTTTTTTTTTATATTTTTCTTAAATTTATTAATTTGTACATTTCTTTCAATTTTATTTTGCTTTCAATTTTCTAATTTGATTTCTTTATGTATTCAAAATTTTCTTAAAGTTTTCTTTTAGTTATTATAACGTATTAATAGTGAAACTTGCGTTAGTTATTGACTTGCTATCAAGACTTTAATTTTTTTTTGGTAATTTTTTTTTTTTGCAATTTAAATTTCAATTCGCATGCATTTCTCATTGATTCCATTATTTATCATTATTATTTTATTTTGGATATTATATAATTTGTTTCAGCATTTCTTCTTGTTCATTTTCTCTACTTTCATTGTATTGTTATATTTTTTTGTTTTTCCTCCTTTATTTGCAAATTTATTACAATTTTTTTTATTAATTTCTTAGGATTGTAATAATGGAGGGCTAGATAGAATTATCGGGAAGGGCTGATACAGGGATGTAATTCGAAGTTATTCACAGATTTGAGAAAGTTGTAAAGAAGATGACATGTGTGTGTGGTAGTTTTTTTTATTATTATTATTTTTTATTAGTCTTTCCTAAGTTCGCGGTTATACCAGCTCCGATCAAGCTTCGAATAAACCCCACCCCAATACCCTGAGCTTTAGCCAGCTATTAATGCCGCGATTCGAAGCCTCTTTTCGGAGATTTCTTTAACGACATTCTGATGTGACTTGGAGTTAAATGGTTGGTATCACTTCGGACTAACTTTCGTGCTACCACCAACCCAGGCACACTGGAGTGTCGTTACAGTCTCCGGATGCTCGACCATGGCCCTCTCTTTTTCGAGGGTTCGCATCCGTTCGCAGGTGCTGACCAGTGTGTTCAGGTTTAGTTTGGGCGCTGTTCCAGGATCGTCGGCTGCCTCGCTTTGCGTATAATGTAAATCCAGCATATCGAGCAGCCTCTTGAGAATTGCCGCGTCATCCGAATCGACAAGACCTTGTAAGAACGCGAGCATCTTTAGGTCTTCTTCGCTGCATTTAGTGATTTCGAATTTCACGCATTCGCGCGTGACTCGGGCTGCGTAACTTTTATCGTCTTCACCTCTTTCTCTTTTTATTTTGAAGACTTTATAACGGAGCGCGAAACGCGACTCTTTTGACCCAAAAATTCGTCTGAGTTCTTTTACTGCGGTCCCTAATGACAGCTCCATCGGCAACACGGGCAATATTGTGTTCGCAAACTTTTGGTAGTCGAGTTGCGAGAGTTTTTGCAATAATAGTCCGACTTTTGTCGCGTCTGGCAGCGTTTTGGCCTCTCCCTCGAAGATGCTTTGGTACCTCGCGTACCAAAGATCAAATGTGACGCTATTTTCGGGATCGTAAACGAATTTTTCGATGCGATCCGACAAATCTTTGACTACTGAGAACCCTTGCACTACCAGCGGTGATCCGGCTGAGTTTTCATCTGCGTTGACACAAATGTTGAGCTGCTGTTTCGACAGCAATAATTCGAAACGTTTTTCGGCCGCTTCACGTTCTGCTTGCGCCCGTTTATCAGCCGCAGCCAAAACTGTTTCCATCAATTCTTTTATCTGGTTTGCGTCCATTTTTATACGTATAGTGTCGTGCTGGACTTTTTGAATTTTGAGGTTAAACGCTCAAACGTGTAGTGCTGGACTTTTCGGATTTTGAGGTTAAACGCTCAAACTCGAAAAAAAAAACTTGGTAACAAAAAGGTTTTAGAATCCGGTTCGTGGATTCGGATCCCATCCTCGTCGCCACTGTGACAACTTCGGTTGTCCGGAATAAAACTCTATATATTTGTATATTTGGTTATCTTTATATATATTTCATTAATACACTTTACACGTGTATCTTTGTTCGTTAGTCTGCTTCTACTGGTTTGACATCTCTCTCCTTCCACTACTCATCGCTACCTTTTCTAGTAGCGTTGTCTGCCCTACAGTCGCACGTGCCATACAGTAGCACACCTCACAATAAGGACCAGGTATCCCTTATAATACGATGCTTAAGTTGTACTAGATTTTCTAAAATTGTTATGGAAAATTACTTCCCAATATCCTAGAACCTCATGCTAATGCTGGCCCCCTTCTTCTTTGATTTTGAAATTATGACCTCCTTCAAGATCAATCTAATATATAATTACCCAATTCATTCACTGACTCTGGAACGCTTTTCTTATATTTCCAATTTACATCTCCAATAGGATATAGGGGTTGAGGATTTGACAATGATAATGTTTTCTTACAGAAAACGTTTCCTGAATAACGAAAATGATCATTATAGTCCGTATTAATTTTAATAATATTTTTTTTTTCATAACGGCATTTTACTGGTTTAATACGAATTGAAAAACATAAAATTTTGTATTTTAAAACAATAAGTATGACGTAATAAATTTTGTAAAACTGGTAATCAACATTTAGGCTGACACAGCAAATTATTTCATTCGATATTTAATCATTTCCAAAAAAAATTCGGGTTCGATTCTCACCAAGGACGTTTTGCATTATTTATTTATTTTTTATTTTTATTTTATAACGGCATTTCAATGCATCATAAGGAATTGAAAAATATAAAATTTGGTATCCTAAAGCTTTAAGATGGCAGCATTAGACAATTAGGGTTTTTCTACATTTTTTTTCTATCGAAACCATAAAGTAAACCAAAGCAACCAACACGAATGAAACTGACAACTAGACATAATTTCTTTGAATTATTTACGTGCTAAAATATTTCTGTGAAGCGATTGGAATATATACTAATAACAATAAATTTCAGGAAACTCCGGACTCTGTTGGTCAGGCTGTAACGTACCAAAATAATAATGACAATTAAATTTGATTTCTTTTATAATTTGGGTTTCAGTGGTATGTACCGCACTGGACTAGGACTACAAAAGTCTTTTGTTCGATTCTCCTTAAAGTTTTTTCTTTCCAATTTTTTAGTTTTTTTAAAGTTTTATTATTATTTTTTTATTACTTATGTACTAACCAAATATTTTACTTTACATTAAATATTGCTTTTTATAGTTACTACAGTAATTACACAAAAAAATAGATGGTAAGCTTTTAAGATGCGCCTAAATATATGCAACTACTATTACAAATTATTTAAAAATTCTTATATTGTCAGTTGTAGTAAGACATGAACATTTTTCGGTAAAACATTTGTCTGAGGTTCGACTCTGCTCAACTCATGTTTGTTTTGTTTATCCGTTTTTTTTTAAAAATAAAAACCCAGGCTCTGCTTTTTTGTCGGTCTGTAAGGTTTTGTGTGATGCCCAACACATGTAAAATCATTCTTAAAACCCCTTACTCTTTGGTTTAAGGTTTATTAAGGTACAATCATCCTTAAAAGCCTTTAATCTCGAGGTACTTTTACTCGGCTGAGAAATACCGATAAAAAATATCAAAAAAAATATAAACATTACATAACTAGTTATTCTCAAAATTGTGTTCGTCCTAGGACGGGCTGTACCCCTAGTAAGGAAATAAGCGTTGTTATTTTAAATTTTTCTTAAATATTTTATCAGGTAAGTTAATGAAAAGTGGACAGGGGTGATATTATAACATTAATAATTTTTAAGTGCCGTTTTAGATTTAGGGAGTCCTGAGTATCCGACCTTGGATTCCAGAGAAATGATCATCAAATAATGTAGTTAGACTGTGCTGTCTTGTACTAGCCTATTTATTATAAATTGTACTAATAATTTACTAACTAGCGATCGCATGTTGTCGGTAATCGGGTTGAGTCTGTCACAACTAATAATCCTATCCTATCCTTCGGTTCTGTTATTTGTGTACGGGTGTACGGTGTGGGCCCGGGAGTCCGGGAGATCCTACTGTAATACTTGACCGTACACTCATAATCAATCAATCAATCAATTTTTAATACATCTGTTTGATGACAATTTATATTTTTACTAACCATATTTATCGATTCATTAATTTGGTTTTGCCCAATTTGCATTTAAAATGTGTATTTAAATTTGCATTTCGGACACACGCTAGTTTCCATGTAAGGTTCAAACTGGCTTGAGTTGGAGTTAGTCTTCATGGAAACAACGTTGGAGTTAGGGTTTCGTTCAGTCGTTTTAAACACAACAAAGGTAGTGGAATTGAAATCCAAAATGGCGAGGCGAATGTATATTAGAAATTTTTATTATTATCGACATAAAAAAATCATGAGCCTCAAACACGCAAGCTCGCGGGAGAAGTCAATCTTCTTTAGTCGTAGATGTTTGTTCCACTTGTCGTCCACGTGGTCTATGCGCTTGTTCTTGCCGCAGCCTTGCTCTAAATTCACAAACGTGTTTCGTTGATGATTTTTGTGGCATTCTAAAGTGCAGGATTAATATTTGCTGTGTTTCTTATTTCGGATCTAATCGATCTGAGTACTAAAAATCTGTGTTTTTATATAGCTTTTTAGTATTCAGATCGATCAGATCAATTAGATCGGAAATAAGAAACACGTCATTTGTTTCAATTTTTCGCATTGAAATATGCTGAAGTATCAATGTATGACTAGAAAGAACAGTTTAAACCATACGAATATACTAGCAACGTAAGTATATAGGATACTTACGTTGCTAGTATATTCGTATGGTTTAAACTGTTCTTTCTAATTACGTTTTCAATCACTCTACAATTCAATCACTAGAATTGCAATTATTTAATAGACTAACTATACGAAAATAACGATTTTGTAGTGATTTACTCATTTAATCCGTTTATTTATTATTCGAAATTTAACCCATTTCGATTAATAATTGGGTTTGAACAGCTCTTTTCGGTTTAGTAGTGATGTCTACAGAATATCTCGACTTACTAAGATATTCTAGGGTTTCTGTCTGTAATAGGTATATTCCACATATAATTGCTGCGTTCCATTTGACGTGGCAAAGTACAAATAAGCACTTGAGAGTAGATGGTAAATGGAACGCAGAAAACTAGTTGAGAAAATAAAATTTAATTTAAAAAAATTTACGTGCAACATGGAAAGTTGGAAAATTAATTATTAATTTGAAAACTGATCAGCCATTTTTTACCGATCAGTTGTACAAAATATTCTGAAAAACTACTCATAAAATTTAGCAAAAGTAGCTACGTGCATTCAGAAGTACTTGTGTGTACTTTGTCACGTTAAATGGAACCCAGCAATTGGTATAATTCACTACTTTGTACTAAATAAATATCCGTTTGTCGGTATACATAACTAACTCATTTAATAAAATAGATATTTTGGTACTTTTCACTTCAGTGCACCACTAGTCAACAAATATATTGTATCTATTTATTTTATCAATGGCTCAAAAAAGAAACACACACTAATTGGTACACACAACTCAAAATAACACTCTCGTTCTGATTTTTCAATGCGACGCATCGTCGCCATTAAATAAATATTTTTGAAATTTTCCAAGTGATAAAATTTAATTAATAAAATCAATTTGCCTTTTATAATAATTCGATGTGACCAAGGTATTCAACCTTTTGTCTTAATAATAACCATTTATTTTTTTATTTTGGTAAGTCTCCCAAAACAGCTGTCACATAATGTTCAACATGAAAACTCTTCACATACGGAACTCGGGAATTGTCAAAGGTCACGCAGGTATTGAAAAGAAACCATTCACATGGGGTTGATTTCATTAATTTGGTGCTCTTGATATGTAGAGGGGAAATTTCGCTAGAATCACTTTTCTAGCCAAGAAATTATCTGTGCCTACCAAGGAAGATTTCTTCCGAATCATTTTTTCTGATTTTTTTATTTTAAAGTATGAACATAATAAATACAAAAACAAAGTTTCAATTCCATTTATTGTAATTCATTAGCTAAGCAAAATAGAAAATAATAAAAAACATTAAAAATCTATTATTTTTTAAATATTCGGTACATTAAAAGTATCAGACTTTTTTAGAAGGCCATTGTACAAGTCAGTGAAGTTAGCCCAAAATCTCAGCCCCAAATATATAGGTTCGTTTCTTTACTAAAATGTAGCTAACCATAAAAAGTGTAAATGTCATAAAAAATGTATCACCATCCCGAAAAAAATATAGATATAAATTAAGCCGATTCAAGAAAAAATTCACATGTTCGGAAAATGTTATTTGAAAATTTTCGTTTGGTCAAACTAATTTTATTTCATAATTGCACGTAAGAACAAAAGAATTATTTTATATTACAAATTTAAGATATCCAGTCTTATTGTAAAATTCCTCTAAGAAAATTCTATGTTTAATGTTGAAGCCTTAACTTTTAAGGCACCAAAACTGGTGGTAAAGCTAAGTATAGTGACGTACGCGGCTATATATAGGCCATAATACTGCCAAGATACCCTGAGTGCCTCATTTGCATATCATGGGAATATAACACTTTTTTTCTAATTTCTCTCAGACAGTTTCATTCATGTACGTGTTATGGTGCAGTTTGAATTTTATGGGGCCATTATTAGAGATAAAGCTAAGTAGTGACTTATGCGGCCAGACAGGCCATAATAGCAATATACCCTGAGTGCCCCATTTTCATATCATGGGCATAAGATACGGTCTATCTAGCTTACTATTATGACCTTTATCCTTTTATACGGCATTTATACTTTTTCTGGATAGCTTAATTTTAGTCAAGAAACGAACCAAAATATTTTGGGGTAACTTAATTTTGCCTTCCTTACAAATTTCGTTGTACTATTAGTTTAAACTTGAAACTTAGGGTACACTTTGTTTAGCTTTATTCTAGTATTATACATATTGGCATATAAGTGAGTATATATGATACAAACCCATATGTATGTGTATATGGACTAAACGATTCCGTTGTTTGCTATGATTTGTCTAATTCTTATTCAATTTAAAATCTCGTTGCGATGGTGACATAATAATCGTGATGAATGTGTAAGGATATTAGATTAATAAATTGGCGGTAGAAAAAGTGAACAAGCGATACACTTGAAGACGCCACAACTCTATCCTGGAAGCGAACGTTGTAAATAATTATGAACATCTTAACATAAAATACAATTTCAATTATTACAATGTTTATATTTTCAATTTTTTGTTTTATATAATTTCTATATTGACCTATATTGATATTGTATAAAATAATTGTAACCTACTGTATTAACCTGTTGTACCGTACTAATTTCATATTTATCTTCAATTAATGTTTGTAATTTAGTATCATTGTCTACAATCTTCAACCAAATGTTTTGCTATAAATCTAAAAAAAAAAGCTTGGGATCGCATTCGTTGGTGTTAAAAGTGGGATATTTTCCTAACAAACAGCTACACATATCTATAATTAATAATTATCTACAAGTTTACAATCATCTCCAGATCTACAAATAGCTACAATTAACAATTGTCTACAATCATCTCCAGACCTACAAATATCTACAAGTACCGATTATCTACAAATATTCAAGCATCTCCAGATTACTCCTAAAATCGAAAGCTCCAGATCACTACAACGGCTTATGTTTCATCTACACGTATTCTTTAACCTTGGATCCGTTGTGTCTAGCCACCGTTATCAAGAGTAAGGTGATCTGAGCGTTAAACTGCCTACATATATTTGGTATTGGATTATAAGGTGATAAATTATTGACAAACCAAATCATCAACCTCTAGGTAAATTCTTTAATTTAATTTAATAAGCCTTGCACTTAGTAATCAACTTAATTACGAATTTTCATATTAAATTGCTACACATATACAAATAATTGAATGGCATCGTCACTATTTGCAATTTAAACAATATTCGTATATGTTCTGATAACCCTGCTATCCAAAATAATCTCTTCAGCATCTTCATCAAATTTCGATACCCAAATTATATCTTCAGTACCAATATATCCAAGATGCATCGGCAAATTCACGTTGATGACAAAGATACCCAGTTTCAGTATATGGTTTGGCGGATTAACTCAGCAAAACTAATACAAATCTACAGGCTTACTACAGTCACTTAACGGAACCCCTGCCGCTTCATTTATTGCAACACGCTGCCTAAAACAACTAGCAATCGACGAAGGTAAAGAATATCCACTAGCAGCAGTTATTATTAACCATTCCATCGACATCAATCATTGTCCGGTTGGTTTCGACGTTCTATCTATAACTCTTCAGGCAAAATCGCCATTAATACGCTAAACACAGCTGAAATGAGGCTCCACTACAGACAAGGTCTTGTCCTATTAAATTAGCTGGAGGTTGTACGTCACTTATTTGATTCTACAGTTCCGAATGAAATACATACATCGATTCGCTGATGCAAACGAACGGGCGTACAATACGTCGCTATACAGCAGATCTACAGACACAACGGGAAACACCAATGTAACTTTTTGTAACTGGCACCAAATATAACGTTGCTCCTCTGCACAAAACCACTATATCTCGAGTGGAACTTTGCGCCGCCACGCTATGGGTTCAATTAATTCAGAGAATTCTGCCAATTCTGCCGATGCAGCCGTCCATTATCATTTATTGGACAGACACAACGATTGTGCTTTATTGGGTAAATAGACAACCTTCAACTTGGAAAACCTATGTTACCAACCGTGTGGCGAAGATCCAACAATCAAGCTTGAAATCACAATGGAAACATTTAGATTCCACAAATAACGCTTCAGATGAATTATCCAGAGGATTAACATTTACCAATTTCTGCATTTCTGATGCAGCGGCCCTTCATTTCTTACCGAAAATGAGATATTTTGGTTAAATAGTTTCATAGTGCAAGCAGAACCTTTCAAAATAAAATCTGTTCCCTTAATCCCTTTATTGACAAGGAACAATGTCGGTGGTCGGCTCACAACTTCCTTTCACTTCAAATTTTCTCCAAATTCTCCTTCCAAAAAATCATCCTTTTACTTTAACTATGTTCCGATTTTTTCATTAAAGACATTACCACACTGGTCTCCAAGGAATACGTGCAGCAGTCCCACAGGAATTTTGGCCATTAAACAGAGTAGCTGAAACACGGAAAATTTGTAAGAATGAATATTTGCACACGAAACATGAACACTTCCATGCGACAACGATGAGTTGAAAGTCAAGGACTTTCAAGGCTGGGAGTATGCAGACGCCACAACTCTATCCTGGTAGCGAACCACCATAACTTCTGATAAAAACGCACATAGTACTGTTTACCCTTCTGATACTCAAATAAATTCGAATTAACATAAATAAAAATTGTACCATATATAGTATTGTATTAACTTCTGTGATATTCGTATTCACCTACAGTAGAATAAAATAAAATAATAGTTATTTATGGTACTAGTGAGCAAAACGAGATATTATCCATGAGGGATAAGTTTATCCCACGAGGCGATAGCCGAGTGGGACATTATCCCGAGTGAAAAATATCTCTTTGCTCACGAGTGGCATACAACGTTTTATTCACTTTTGTTGAAATAAATTTCGTAAATTAATAAGAAATAGTTCCATTTTGTGTTTTCACAGTGGAGCATTGAATTTTGAAATACATTTTATCATAGTGACTGTTCTTTAAATTGTCATGGTGTACTTAACTAATTTTTAGAATATAGTTTTTCATTCAATTTGACTACGAATAATTTTCCAATGACTACTCAACATTTTGTTATACAAAATATAACTCACGTGGCCCCTAGCAGATTGGGTTATACAATAACAATGGGTTATTTTACATTTTGTTTATTTGAAATCAGCATAGTTATCGGGCTATTATATATCAAAAGTGGATAAAAGTATTTTATTCACTTTTGATATGTAATAGCCCGATAACTGCCCGATAAGCATAGTTATCGGGCTATTATATATCAAAAGTGGATAAAAGTATTTTATCCACTTTTGATATGTAATAGCCCGATAACTATGCTGATTTCAAATAAAGAAAATGTAAAATAACCCATTGTTATTGCATAACCCACGCTGCTAAGGGCAACGTGTGTTATATTCTGTATAACAAGAGTAGTCATTGGAAAATTATTCGTAGCCAAATTGAAGGAAAAACTATATTCCAAAAATTAATTAAATGAAAGTGCACCATAACAATTTAAAGAACGGTCACTATGATAAAATTTATTTCAAAATTCAATGCTCCACTGTGAAAACACAAAATGGAACTATTTCTTATGAATTTACGAAATTTATTTAAACAAAAGTGAATAAAACGTTGTATGGCACTCGTGAGCAAAGAGATATTATCCACTCGGGATAATGTCCCATTCGGCTATCGCCTCGTGGGATAAACTTATCCCTCATGGATAATATCTCGTTTTGCTCACTAGTACCATAAATAACTATTATCCACTTTTGATGTATAATAGCCCGATAACTATGCTGATTTCAAATAAACAAAATGTAAAATAACCCCTTGTTATTGTATAACCCACGCTGCTAGGGGCAACGTGAGTTATATTTTGTATAACAAAATGTTGAGTAGTCATTGGAAAATTATTCAAAGTCAAATTGAATGAAAAACTATTTCAATTTTGAAAAAGTAGTTAAATTAAAGTACACCATGACAATTTTAAGAACGGTCACTATGATAAAATGTATTTCAAAATTCAATGCTCCAGTGTGAAAACAAAAAATGGAACTATTTCTTATTAATTTACGAATTTTATTTCAACAAAAGTGGATAAAACGTTGTATGGCACTCGTGAGCAAAGAGATATTATCCACTCGGAAAACTTATCCCTCATGGATAATATCTCGTTTTGCTCACTAAGTGTTCGTCTCCAAAAATAAATATAAGTTCCACAAGTCACGCGTTTATCTTCCGCCCATAAAAAGGTGCATTAACACCAATACTGCGATGGTAAATTTTTATTACCGATTTCAGGTTGCCTCGCTTAAATTCGTTGTTGCGTCATTACATTGAATGGATTTACAAGAAATCCCGCGAAGACGGCACTATAGGTATAATCGAAAATTTTTTCACACCAAATTAAATTAGACATATTATTGTCTTCTGGATTTATCAGAATTGAAATAAACCATCAAAATTATGCTAGTTCATTTATGAATAATTTAAAAAGAATACATAGGTACTAAACAAAATTCTTATTTCTAAAAATATTAATTTCCAATTGATGTTTAAAAATCAGTTCAGTTTTTTTCAGTTTAAAAACCGATAAACAAAATGAAATTATGTTCATGTACATAGCAGACTCATAATAATTCCATTTTGTTTCTATCTGGTCTCCAACGGCTTACCTTATCAAATGCCATCGGCCGTGACAAACGTTCTATAGTTTGTTGACTAGATGTTGAAACACCACCAATTGATGACGTTGATGTTGTTATTTGATTAATTGTTGATGTTGAAATTGAAATATTTACATTAGACTGTGTTAAGAATTTTTCTTTGTCTCTATCGGGTGGTAGTACACCGGGCGGCTCCATGGCCACCAGTTAGAGACGTAATCGCCTCCTTCTGGGGCACTAAATATAAAAAGTATTTTCCTAACCGAACTCCATTATTTTTTTGTTTATAAGAAAATTGTCTAGAAACAAAAGAAGATTTAGTTAGATATTAATTTTATAGACGAACATTTGATTTTGTAAACTAATATTAATACTTACATAGCGCCATTAGTAAAAATGTTTGTCTCTTAGTAAAGCACAAAAGATTAATATATTTTATCTTCGACTTCTCGAAGAATAAAATACGAGACGGATGCTGGGGCTGCGACCGGAACAGAGTGATATCTGCTTGCGGCGGTTCGAGCCCCTGTCCCATCTCGGCGTCACCCCAACATGCGATCTGAAAATAAATAGTACAATAATTAGTAACTTCTGATTAGCAAAGAAATTCTAAATAATTTGGCTGTATTTTTGAATTTTAAATTTTAAAGTAGTACCACATAATTTTTATCGTTGCAGAATCAGGCCCAAATTTTGGCAAAGTCTAGTGTACGCTTGGATAGTTGCAAACGATAATTGCCGTGCATCTTTTTAAAAAAAATGTTCAGATCTTTTATCCAGATTTAGTCGTAATTACATAATTTTTGACTAATTCAGTTTATTATAATTTTTTAAAATAAACAAGGCGGATTTTGATGCCTTCTAAACTTAATTATCAATTTTCACAAATCATTTGTTCCTAAGTAAAGCTATTAGTTCGGATAATCTCACCAATTGGAGAGATTATCTGATTAGCCCTACTAAAAATCTTAAGAATATATTGTACTCATTTTTGTATTAGAGATAAGAATTTAGAATTGAGTTTTAGGTAAACAACAGGTATAAGAAACACGTCTAACATAAAATTTAATTTTATGTTGAAGTTACTAAATAAATTCTAATGAAATCAGCCCAAAAAGGAAATAAATCAGAAATATTTATTTATGATAAAAGGTCGAAAACTGTAACTTCTCGGACGAATAAAGGGAATTGCCTGACGAGCGCAGCAAATACGGCTACCCTTGTGAGATCGAGAAAAATTTTCGGCTGCGTTTTAAACGTTTATTTTTTATTTGATTGTAAACAAATTAATATAATTATTACTATACATCGAGAGTATCTAATGAATTTCATAAACAAATCAAATTACTTGAATTATACTAATATGTAGTATAAAACAAATCAGGTTTATTCTAATGTACACTTATTCAAAAAAAAAATGTAGGACGTATAACATCGCTTACGTCCTACTTTTTTCATCAATCAACTGCACCAAATATTATGACTACCGAGAAAGCTAACTTTTCGGACTACTCTCTCAAATAAAAAATTGAGGTGTGGCCAACACACGACATTCTTTTACGAACAGAGAATTTTGAGAAATTTTATTTTTTTTTATAACTTTTTTTCTTAATTTTTTTTTTTTAATTTTTAAATTTTTAAATTTTTTTTTTTTTAATTTTTTTTTAAATTTTTTTTTTTTACTTTTATTTGTTTTTAATTTTTAGGAACATTTTGTATTAAGTAGTTTTTTGTAAATCTTATACTTTTTAAGATATTTGCAAAATAAATTTTCTGGACCAAGGGAGTGGCCACTTCCGGTTAGCCGATTAGGAGTAAAATTCACTGGAACCTCCCAATTTATCAAAAAAGCTTAAATCTGAAGTTTCAGTTCGATTGGTTAAACCATCTGGGCTGTGGAGAGGACACAGACAGACTGACAGACTGACAGACGGACAGACTGACAGACAGACACCATTTAGAAACCCACTTTTTCGGACTCAGGGGACCTCAAAACAGATAAATCTGTAAAAATCTCAAGGTCCAACATTTTCATGATTACTATAATTTATTTTACTAGAGTAAAAGAAAGTAAAACAGCAATTCCGGTACAATCGGTCAAAATTCGGATGTGAATTTAGGCTTTTAATTAGCTTACCAGCCCCCGAATTTCGATTCTATGATAAATGAGAAATGACTTGCTTTTTTTATTTCTCTTATTTTTATTTAGAATAGGCTACTTGAAATAAAAAAACAAATTATTTTTGATTATCATTTGTCATTGAACCGGAATCCGGGCGCTTGAGGGCTATTTATGAATAGGTTACGAATTCAAATGTATTTGATTAAGATAGGAAACGAACGAATCTGAAATGAATTTAGCGAATACGAAAATGTTATATCCATCCTTCTGTACTTTATTTGGCCGACATTTTGCAAAAAGATACGGTTTAGTAATAGGCAGCTTGTGTAGACTTTTGGAGACATGCGACTCTAACATAAAACACTGGAGAAAACTGCCATATTCTCAAAAGCGGAACCGACGATCATAATGCAGCGTTTACCTGTTTACAAAATTTAAAGTATTTACAAATATTGCGTCTGGTTGATTTTAACAAAAAACAATAATAAAATGAGGTTTAACTGTTGTCCGATGTTATACAAAAAATTTGGAGAAATATTTTTTTACGATTAATACAGCTTGAAAATTCCAACAACCATTCCAAAGGCCACTTTAAGACAAAAAAAACAGGTTTCCGTGTACATTTTTTGACATTTTATTGATTGCAATTTCAACGACAAGTTGCTCGATAAATTATTTGTAAATTTCTTTCATTTTTACTGGAACCTCTAATTATATTAGTTCTCACATAAAGTATGAATGGTGACTAAACGCAAAGGGATTTATTTTGTGTAGTTGTGTTTTTCTTTTTAAATTTATGTTAGTAATTTATTCTGAGACTCCAATAACAATGTTTGGACAATTTTACGTTTGAATAGTCAAAACTAGTGTAAATAACAAGAAATTCAGAAATTCACTTGTAGAACACTTCATTACAGATGGGTCAGTAGTGTCAGTACCATGGCAGTCGAAATAAACTTGCGCGGAACCGAAATAGGACTTTTGCGTAAATCAAATTACTATTTACTATTTAAACATCCTGAAACGATCTCAAGTAATTGTCCGTACACTTGCACTTTTGTGAATATTAACACTCTCAAATTTCCCAAACTTGTAGAGAATAGATGCGAATACACAACAACGATAGACAAAAAACTTATTCACAACAATAAATTCTAATCCATAATCTGACTCGTAGTTTTTTGCTTTTGTAATTATTTTAATTTTTTAATTGATAAATAATTAAAATAAAAAAAGTTTACCCAAAAAACAACTAAATTTTCCGTCAAAACCAGTGTAGCAAAATCCCGACAGAGAGTTATTTCATGCAGAGATAGATTTTTTTATATTTTTTCCGCTTTCATAACGACGACTAAAACTGACTAAACCAAAACACCACTCCTAACTTGTTCATTATGAATGTGTAGGATGCTAATATTTAATTTCGTTTCGTTGGATCGTTGTAAACAGAGTAAAATGTTATGTACAAAAATAAAATGAATTTTTTCGTAGTATTTATGTACATATTAAATTTTGTTGTGGTAAAAATGTTGTAGTTGGAATAATCAGTTTTATTTTTTTTTTATTCTGTATTCTTTCTTCTCGTATATTTTATTTATTATACACGATCGTATGGTAGGCTGAAACCAGATATCGGCATATAATAGAGATAACTCGTTCAAAAATATCTAAAATTCCAAGACGAACTATACAAAATTTAAAGGTAGAAAGTGGCTACTGGTTATAGTAGCTGCGTTTTTTTATTCGTTATGGATAGCTGCTATCGAGAGCCGTCATATAAAATGTGGCCCCCTTCATATAAATAGGTAGAGCCAAATATTTTTTATATCAAGTTTTTGCTAAACAATTGAATTAAAAATGATAGTTTGATGTTAAATAAATTTAGTTTACCAGTATCAAACTTAAATTTAGGCATAGAAAACTGACGGCTCCCGAAAGTAGCTATCCGGAGCAGATAAAAAAACGCAGCACTAATTTCTTTTATTTTTTTTCCATGAAATATGTAAAAAAAACAAAAAAATACATAAGAAACAACAACAATTTACATCACAGCAATGCCTTATAATAATATCAAATAATACAAAAGCTATATACATATGTGTATGTTTCTTGGAACAACAAAAGCTACGTTTTTTTATTCGCTCCAAGCTGCTACCGAGAGCCGTCATATAAAAAGTGGCTCCCGATACCACTCCATAAAAATAGGTAGCGCCAAATATTTTTTATATGAAGTTTTTGTTCAACAATTTAATTAAAAATGAAGTTTGATGTTAAATAAGTTTAGTTTACCAATAAACAGCGCGTCAAATTTAAATTTAGGCGTAGAAAAATGACGGCTCTAGATAGCAGCTATCGTGAACGAATAAGAAAACACAGCTAAAGAGGTTTGTTTAATAAGCACTCAACATTTTGCGTACACAAACAATTTTGACTGCGATAGTATAAAAAATATCTTAAAAATACTCATAACATATTTTTAACTCGGTGTTTAACTCCGTCAAGTTGTCATTTTCTTGACGAGCTCGATGGACATATCTGGTGAATCAACCTGAACATTGATGATTACATCGAGAACAATAACATAGTTGAGCTCCAAGAAGAGCCAACAAACAAATATCACAAGACGATAAAATGATTAACAACAGTTCTATGTTGTTTAACCCAGGACAAAAAAGACGATTTAAAACCATAAAACCAACGGCACCAAAAATCAGAGAACTACCAAAAATTCACAAACCAGAAATGACCATGAGACCAATCGGAGACTTCACAACCGCATCAGCGTACAAAGTTGCTACAGAAATTAATTATTTTCTCGGCAAAAATATACAATTACAGAGCGATCATTCAATTAGAAATAACATTGAACTAATCAACAAAATAGAATCAATAGATATACCACTTACGGCGAAACTGAATTGAACAATTCTACATCGGACAAACTGGCAGAAGTTTTGAAGTTAGGTTTACAGAACATATAAAAGAAATCGGAAAACCAAAAATCGACTCGAAATATGCACAGCACTTGACTACAGAAAAACATAATTATACTGACATCAATACAAACTCACAGGTATTACACAGAATACGAAAAGGATTAGTAGTGAACAGATTATAAGAACTGGAAATATACAAGGAACGATATAACACATTTTTACTAAACGAAAAAATTGGCCGTAACAAAATTTACGACCTCATTTTAAATCCGTAAATAATACCCTTTTGCACATACACACTAGATCGTCAACAACTTCTTCTTTGTTTTTTCAGATGGTATATACAAAACAGAAGGGCGGTACCACCCCTTTAGGAAAAAAGAAAATAAGGCGGAAAGTAGATTCACAAGGCACGTAGGTACAAAATAGCGTATAAAAGCAGTGATTAGCATAATTTTAGTTAGTGTTTGTTAGAAATTTGATAAAGGAGTAACATCCGAAACGATCGTAATTTCATTTTCAAATAAAATAAATATCACGTTAAAGAAAGTGACAAAACCAAAATATTGTGTTTTATAATATAAAATCGTAAATATTACATTGATTATTAACTATGTAATAATAACATGCCTACACGAAGCGTAAACGCCAAATGTGGCGGGGCATCTCATGATTCGGTGGTATAGTCGGAGGGTAAGTCCAAAAAGGAAGTTCTTAGAGAACATAGGAAAAATGGATACAAAAAAGTTGTTGTTCACTAGTGAAGTGAGCAAGAGACATAGAATTTTTTGTTTTTGCACGGTAATTTTTACTTTGTTGACAATTCATCTTGGTTAGAAACATGTAAACTCCAAATAACGCTTTTTTACGTTAATTTCTGACAGTTTCGTTGTCTGGTTTTTGATTCGTTACGTAACGAAGTTAAAAAATATTCCCAATGGAAAGAGTAAAAATAAAACTAAAAAATTTGTGAAAATAAATAAAAAATTTAATTGTGTTATCATTAATTATGAATTTCCACTATGTAACCACGGTTTCTACAATTAATTGTCGAAAAGAAGTAAAACCAAAATTGGGTGATGTTTGTGATTGTCGTGTTCCATTAACGCAAAAAACAGTTATAATTAAAAAAAAACTAAACTGAGGTTAATTTCTACTATTATAAGTATTTCTATTGTGTATTGATAGGCAGGCAGAATTTTCTTTATAACTAAACCGGAATGACAAATATTTTCCAAAACAGGAGCTGAAAACCGAAACCCGAATTAAAAATGTGCTGTTTAAATATCAAGTGCGAAATGTATTTTTTTTTGTCGTTGGATTTTTATTTCGTATGAAAAAGTAGAATTGTGTTAGTTGTTTAAAATCCAATCCCTAAATAAGGCAATGAAAAAGTTCTTTCTCACACGTTACTAACAGAGAAGTATGACAAATAGAATTTCTTATCTTGTACTATATCTTCAACTATTTAGTATATTAGGGTTGTTCGAATGTAATCCTTCAGATTTGGAATCGTCGAATCTTGTGCCCAAATATTTGGTAATTCTAAATTTTAACTTATAATTCAATTTGTTTCGGTATATTGAAATATCAATAATAATAATTATTTTAGTCGTGATTTAGATTTAGAGATACCTGAGTAACCGGCCAAGGATTCCAGAGAAAATAACATCTAATCAGGTAGTGAGATTATGCTATCTGGTGCTAATTTATTTACCATATATGCTACTAACATTTACTAACTATCGATTGTTCGGATGTCTGTAGCCGGGTCGAATCTGTCACAACTAACAATCCTATCCTCTCCTTCGGTTCCTGTTTTTGTTATTTGTAAAACAGGTGTACGGTGTGTGTCCGGGCGTTCATGTTCATTGCTTGACCGTGCATCCTAATCAATTAATCAATCAATCAGTTTGCATTAATAAACTTAGTTCTCAATTATATAGCTACAGATTAACTTAAATGATAATTCAATAATTTAATTTAATTAAAAGCAGGAACGTATAGGTTGCATTGAGATTTCCAGAATAAGAACCTATTTATTTATTAAATAAATTACTACTTAAATACTAATTATAATTTATTTCAGGAATTAAATTCTAAGTTAGTTAAAATATTTTATCAGATTAATTGAAGGAAGGTGATGCTTCACTATTAATTGTAAATTTCAAGATGTAATTCAAATTGTTTTGTTATAGTGAAATGACAATAATAATAATTATTTAAGTCCTGATTTAGATTTAGAGATACCTGAACAAATGGCCAAGGGTTCCAGAGAAATTAGCATCTATTCATGTAATTAGATTGTGCTGTCTTGTGCTAACTTATTTATCATATACATATGACACTAGCATTTTACTAACTATCGATCGCTTGGGTGTCTGTAGTCGGGTCGAGTCTGTAACAACTAACAATCCTATCCTCTCCTTCGGTTTTGTTATATGTAAGACGGGTGCACGGTGTGTGCCCGGGAGTTCCTGCTCAATGCTGGCCGTTCATCCTAATCAATCAATCAATCAATCAATTTATACACTCCCGAGTAACCAAAATATGTGATCACCATGCGGTCCCACCAATTTATGACAAAAACGTTTGTTTTTTTGTCACATACAAATGTCGACAAATTTTTTACAAACAATTGTTGAAAATTTGGCGAAAAATAATTTTTATCTAGTTAGTCATTCTATCCACAAATTTTTAACCCAAAAAAGTGGACATTTTGTTGAATTAATTTTATTGCCAAAATTGTTAACCCAAAACTGTTGAAATTTTGTCGATCAAATGATTATTTCGTAAAACTCAAATTGTTGATGACAAATTATTTAAAACAAAAATGTGTACATTTTGTCGAACTATTTTGTTGACCAAGAATTGTAGAAATTTTATCGATACGTGATTATTTCGTTAGTACAAATTTTTAATGGCTTATTCAACACAAACAAAAATGTTTATGGAAGAATCGTTGAATACGCCTCATTCACAAATTAATCAAATTTCTGTAAACTAATTGTGGATGCTGCGTTTAGGTAAATTAATACTAATTTAAACTCATAATGCAATCTCATCAAATATCTGATTGTAAATAGTCAAAATGCATCGTTCAATTTCGCTACTAAAACAAAATTTTGGCCTTTGTGGTAGTTACCGTTGTACTACAACAGTAAAACACGTACATATTATTTTATTTTGGTGGTGAAATAGAACAATAGGAGAGAAAGAGACTATTATATCATGACACAACAACCTTCTACAGATGATGGGAGTGCGAACATTCAAAGAGGATAGACGTGTTTTTTCTATCCTCTTCAAAAATTTAATTTAATTTAATTTTCTTTTTATTTTTTGTTTCTTATGTACTGATATGTATATACATTTTAATTTTAAATTTTAAATTTAATTCTAATTAAATTCAAGTTTAGTGTAATGTGCAGTGAAAATAATTAAACTAAAGTGTAATTTTGGAAAATGCAATCCACGGGATGCATTTGTCAGGCAATATAGAAAAATTAAAAATGCATGATTTTATATTTTGTGGATTGTAAATACAATCAAATTTCAATTTTTATTTACTAAAGTTTAATATTTAGATAGTATTGAAATAAATTTTAAATTATGGTATATAAAATAAGTCGCAATAAATTTGGTATTAGATTTTATTTTTAAGACACTAATACATACTTATAATTTAGTATATAAAAGGGCCATAAATATGTTTGTGTACTATGTAGCTGTGTCGTTTTCTCTTTGCACGATTTCTGTGAAGGAAGTGTGCGTGGTTTTGTTGGTTTTTGTATTATAAAGTACAAACAACAACGAGAAAGAGAATCTTTACGTTGGTTTTGATACAGCAGTCACAAGTAATTTACTGTTGTGTGAAATGGGCACTATACATCCATACAACTTGATTCATATATGGTAGGATCAACAATATGGTTGTACAGCTGCTTGTTCGCTCTTTACACGGATTCTGTTAAGGAAATGTAATATATTTTGTTGGTTTGTGTATTATAACGCACAAACAACAACAAAAAGAGAATTTTTTGCGTTACATAGTTTAAGTGTGTTTATATATACTATAAGGCCTACTAATACGCACATGAAAGATGGTAGAAAATATTTATCGTCAATGTGTGTTGGTGGTTTTAGTATATAGGATTTTGTTACTTGAATGCAGGTGTATTATTCTCTTTGTGTTTTTGTGTACTCACGAAACAACTATGATATTAGCTTTAGCTGTATTTTGTTGAGAAATTTACAACAACAATTGCACGTGACAGGAATTAAATGATTCGAACAAAAAAATTTAAATTATTTAATTCGAGCTCGAACAAATAAAATACGTAACTGCTTGAATGAAAAACCGAAGAAATACCAACATGGAATATAAAAATTAAATCGAAAAAATATTTCGCGGCTTGTTCTGTTGAGAAAGAGATAACTCCAAAATAATTCGAATTAATTTTTTCTCAACAAAATGCAGCTATTATTGAAATCATGTGTTGTGTAAGCGCAGTGGAATTTGTATATTCGACTCAAATAGGATTTTTATACTTTGTATACATAATCGAATTGGTTTGAGTCGAGTTGGAATTGGGAGCTGTCTTATACAATTCATTTGAACGGTTTATTTAGATAGGATTAATAAATTTTTTTACAGGGTATTACATAATGAATCAAATTGTTTACTAATTAATTTAATTATTATTATAAATTATAAATTGTCTAAATAAATAAATAAATAGATAAATGAAATGCGAATTTAGAAATGTTGGTTTAAATTAAGTTAAGATTTGATTTTTGAGTTTAATGGTTGTCTTAATGGATTTATTGAAATTTAGATGGTGGGATGTACACATAATCGTCATAATTACGTATATGACACATCGATACATTTTTAAGAAAGTAAGGGTTAATTTTCATTGCATTTATTTATTTATTTATTATTTATTGTTTTATTTACTTTGTATGCTTGATTTGGCAGGGAATGAGGTCCGTGAACTGAGTTAAAATTTTGGATATACATATTTGTATTTATTTATTAATAAAGAGATAAATTTCTGAATTATTGATTAGGTTCAGGTTTTTGGTGGCGGTGATCTCTTCAATTGGTAAATGATGCTAATTGGATTTTTATTTAGGTAGTCTAATATTTTATAAGTTTTATTTTTGGGTTGAGAAAATGACTAAGTTGAAGCAAATCAATTGAATATGTACACTATCAGACATAAATATTTGGATGACATCCGGGATTAATCATTGGAGCTGATTTTGGGGTAGCTGATTTTGCTACTCGTGCAAATTACCGCTCAGTCGACTTAGTTAAAGTCGTGGGCGTTTACAACGTTGCTTATTTGTGTTGATTTGGTTTCAATAAATTTCTTTTTTTGGAACTGATGCTACCGTTTGATATTACATATTGTAGGGATTTATTTTGATAAGTTTCTTGTCGTTGCAATTATCAAAAATTATCTTCTCTAAAATCAATCACTTTATTGGTATTTAATTGTAATTTATATTAATGTTGCTATTTCGATAAATATTTATGTATATAGATTGAAATATTATACTAATTAAATGAATAGCATCGTACGTTATCTAGAATAAGGGAAATTCCCTTTTATATGATATTGTAAATTGCATTGCATTGCAAAATTATTTGAGGTATTGATGAAAATATTTCAATACTTCTTGTCAGTTTAATTTAATTTAATTATATCAAAGTGTCATAGTTTGTTCGGGTATTTTTGTCTGATGGTCCAGTTGATATTAAGTATATATAATTATACATATATAATTGTTAGATCGTCTCCAAGCTACAGAAATATTGGTGAATTCTTGCTCAACATCCAGAAACTTCAAGCAGCAGTTATGTAGCGTAGAAAATGTATTGTTCTTGTGTTATCTATTTTATTTTATTTATCACTAACTAATTTATATAAGTTAATTTCTATTAATTATGTAGTAAAGCAATTTAATTTTCAGCGATACCTGGGAAACTCTAATTGTGTTTTATTAGTAAATATCATATATAGGTACAAGTAGTACTTAACTAAATTATTGATATTCTAGACTTTTTTGCGTAGTATTATGATCAATGTTTAAATTATATTATATACTTTTATAAATAAATAATTAATTTCTACATTATTAATTTCCTTTTTCTAGATTTGTAGGAAATTGCCGATTAATTTAAATTTAATAGTTTGGTTAAATATAAATTTTCAACTTTTATTTTTAAATCTAGTTGCAGTAGGTAAACAATTAATTAACTATTTACAGGAGAATGGTAACTAATGGAACAAGTGCTGTGAATTTAAATTATAACTTAACAATTTAAAATTTTTAAACATTCTTTTGGAATTTTAGCTTAGAAGTGGGAGAGTTTACATAGGCAATTTCATAAAATGTTAATTTTTGTAATTCTTCTATGTAATATATTGTGTTTTGCTCATTAATATATAATAATTAATTTAGATTAAAAATATTTAAAGGTTTCTCTTCCTTAATTTGCTAATAAATTTAATTTTCAGAATATAACATAGTTCCAGAATCAATCTTTCATATGGAGATTAAATTAATCCTGAAATTCAGAATTAGCTTTAATATTATGGTGATTTATTAATTAAAATTAGTTTTCAGAATTGCCTGGGAAATTATATATTGATTTTATTTGTTCATTCTTGATATACTACTTATAGTACTAACTGAATTATTGATGATTTTAGGCTGTTGTGGTGCTGTATCATTATCATTTTTAAATTATTTATTATAAATTTTATAAAATAATTGAATTTTTAATTATTTATTCTCTTTTTCTTGATTGGTAGGAAATTTCTGATTAGTTTTAAGTAAAATTTTATGTTTAAAATAGTTGTTAACGTTCATTTTAATTCATGTTGCAGTACGTAATAATTAATTAATTAGATATAGAAGGACCATGAAAAATGAAATAAGCGCGGTTTTTGTAATCTTAGCTTAGTAATTTTAAATTTTTCTTAAATATTTTATCAGGTAAATTAATGAACGGCGGACAGGGGAAATTACAACATTAATAATTTTATGTTCCGATTTAAATTTAGGGAGCCTTGAGTATCCGGCCCTGGATTTCAGAGAAATGATAATCTAATAATGTAGTTAGATTGTGCTGTCTTGTGCTAATCTATTTATTATATATTGTACTAATAATTTACTAACTATCGATCACTTTGGTCTCTGTAACCGGGTCGTGTCTGGCCCAACTAATAATCCTATCCTATCCTTCGGTTTTGTTATATGTACATGGGTGTACTGTGTGTGCCCGGGAGTCCGGGAGATCCTGCTATAATGCTTGGCCGTACGCCCCGTACACTCTCAATCAATAAAATGTTAATTTTTTGTAATGTGTAATATATTCTGTTTTGTCCATTAATATATTTTAATTAATTTAGTTTTAAAATACTTAAAGGGATCTCTTTTTAATTTACTAATAAATAATCCAATTTTCAGAATAAACATAGTTCTAGAATTAATCATTATTATAGGGATCAAAATTAATCCCGAATTTCAAATTTAAATTTTAGTTTGAATCAACCCTCCAGGATTAATAAGTAGTGAATAAGTTGTAGTTTAGAAATTGTGTTGTCCTGTGCTAACTATTTTTACTATATAATTACTAACAATTTATTCTTATCCTTCGGCTGGGGATGGATAAATGGGTGTACGAGGTGTGCTCGGGAATACTGAAGATCCTGTTATAATAATTATTTATTTAAGTAATAAAATTTGTTATTATGATGTTTATTAATTAAATTTAGTTTTCAGAGTCGTCTGAGAATTTGTATGTTAATTTTATTTGTTGATTCTTAATATACTTATAGTACCTAATAGATTTATTGAATTATTAATAAATCTATGTATTGTGGTGCTGTAATATTATCATGTTAATCATTTTATATAAATTTTATAAAATAATTGAATTCATAATTATATATTTTTTTTTGTTAATCGGTAGGAAATTTCTAATTAGTTTTAAGTAAAATTTTATGTTTAAACGGTTTAATGTTTATGTTAATTCTTGTTGCAGTAAGTAATAATTTTTAATTGGATATAAAGGACCATTAATAAGGAAACAAGCGCTGTTATTTTAAAGTTTTATTAAATATTTTATCAGGTAAATTAATGAAAGACGGACATGGATGAAATTACAACATTAATAATTAATACTTTTTAAGCCCTGTTTTAGATTTAGGATTTAGGGAGTCCTGAGTATCCGGCCCTGGATTCCAGAGAAATAATCATCTAATAATGTAGTTAGATTGTGCTGTCTTGTGCTAACCTATTTATTATATATTGTACTAATAATTTACTAACTATCTATCGCATTGGTGTCTGTAACCGGGCCGAGTCTGTTGTTATATGTGTACGGATATACGGCATGGGCCCGGGAGTTTGGGAGATCCTGCTATGATGCTTGGTCGTACACTCATAATAAATCATGAAAGTTTAATTTCAACTTTATTTTATTTAAATGTATCTTTATTTTATTATAATGATGTTTTTTATAATACAGTAGAATCCGTTTATACCAAACCATGTATATAACGAACAAAAGCTTATAATGATCATATAGTTTTGTCATATAGTTGTGTGCCTTGAATTTGCACGAACACTTATTTTTTCTTATACACTACAAACAAAGAACTACGTTTATAAACGTAAACGAATATTTGATTAAAATGAACACCCGGCTATAGTGAACAAAATTGTGTCCCTTGAGTGTTCGCTATAAGCGAGTTCTACTGTAATTGTAATTATAATTATAATTTTAACTTAGTAATTTTAGATTTTCTTAATTATTTTATCAGGTAAATTAATGAAAGGCGAACAGGGGGAAATTACAACATTAATAATTTTTAATTTAGGTTTAGGGAGTCCTGAGTATCCGGCCCTGGATTCCAGAGAAATGATCATCTAAAAATGTAGTTAGATTGTGTTGTCTTTTGTGCCGTCTATTTACTAACTATCGATCGCATTGGTGTCTGTAACCGGGTCGAGTCTGTCCCAACTAATAATCCTATCCTATCCTTCGGTTTTGTTATGTGTAAACGGGTGTACGGTGTGTGCCCGGGAGTCCGGGAGGCTTGCTATAATGCTTGGCCGTACACTCACAATCAATCAATCAATCAATCAATGACACAACAACCTTCTACAGATAAGCTCAATATATTTACGTTGTCGCTACTACAATCCATCACCAGGCATAACACTCTAGAGGCTGATTTTATATAAATTTTCTGATAATTTTTGGAAAATCGAATTTTCCGAGATTTCGCACGGGAAACTTAAACTGAATTATTTTCCTTCGATAGCTATTGACAAGTCACATCAATGCAATCCATCTCCAGAAATAACACTCTAGAGGCTGATTTTATATAAATTTTTGGAAAATCGAATTTTCCGAGATTTCCCACGGGAAACTTGAACTAATTTTTTTTCCTGCGATAGCTATTGACAAATCTCATCAATGCAATCCATCTCCAGACATAACACTCTAGAGGCTGATTTTATACAAATTTTCTAATAATTTTTGGAAAATCGAATTTTCCAAGATTTCCCAAGGGAAACTTGAGCTTAATTTTTTTCCTGCGATAGCTATTGACAAATCTCATCAATGCAATCCATCTCCAGAAATAACACTCTAGAGGCTGATTTTATATAAATTTTCTAATAATTTTTGGAAAATCGAATTTTCCGAGATTTCCCACGGGAAACTTGAACAGAATTTTATCATTCGATAGCTAATGACAAATCACATAAAAACGAGTCAACTTCAGATATATACTCTAGAGGATGATTTTATTCCAATTTTGTATATTCTTCTGATTTTCCGATATTTTCTACGAAGCAAAGTTTTACACGTAAATCTATTTTCAAACATTTTTATTTAAATCTATTTACTCTCGGCTGATAACTACTAAATTGTTTATTTTCGGCTGGAATGTTAATATCAAAAACTGCATTATCGACTTTTTACTTTCGGCTTGGATTAGACAATCTACATTACCATTTTTTAACTTTCGGTTGGACTAACACAATCTACATTATCGACTTTTCACTTTCGGCTGGCAACTTTCGGCTAACTTTAACAGTATATAAACAAATGCATATTGTTTGGTTGAAAAAAATGAACAAACGAAAGCGAATGAATTAACGTAAGCTATTGAGCATATCTGTAGAGGATCTTGTATCATGTATTATATACTTTCCCCTATTATTTCGAATATGATTTTCTCGAAGAATTGTTGAGATTTTTAGTTGAGGTTTGCTTTCATTTCATTAAGTAAACTTAAAACTGTGCTCTAAGTAAAGTTAAGTTCAATCTAATGCGATTTGGGCATTTTTTCTTTGTGTTTTTATCAGTTATATTTGTTTTTTTTTTTAAGTTTTAAGTGAGTGTATTTATTTGTGAAATTTATCAACAAATTTTAATAATGTAAGTTCTGATTATATTAATTAATGTTAATTATCAAAGATTTTTAAATTACACTACTAATTAATTAGGATGAAATTAGTAATTTTGTTAATAGTTAATCTATAAAACAAAACACTAACTTATACATTTGTTGTTTTTTGCAGAAAAATTAGAAGTTTTCCGGCTAAACCAAAAAATACAAATCTTACAGCAAACGTTAACAGAATTTCCAGCAAATATTACCTGCATATTATCAAATAAATCAGACGACGAAATACCAAATGATGACAGCGACATTTGAACAGTTCAGTGTAGATGTAGGCATGATGACGTTACAAAAATATTGATAAATTTATTAGCATCAATTTTCTAAAAATAATAATAAATTCGGTAATTTTCAGACGAGGAAGCTTTCAACACGCGGACGAGAAAGTGTACAAAAGGCAGTAAGATTGCTAGATATGCAGAAAGAGATAAACTTCACGGGAAAGAATGGGAAAATAAAGTTGAAACAACCGTATTTCGGGCCATCAATCTTATAATGAATAAATTATTTAAATTCTAAAGCTGCTGATTTTTTATTTAAAATAAATATTTAAAAAAATATTTGACCCAAATCATAAAAATTTCACGACCATTTTTCTTGACCATTCTTTCGCAAATTTTGTCGGAAAGTATCAAATAATTAGACACCAAAATGTTATCCATATTTCACAAATTTTGTCATAAAATATCATCAAATTCGTCACAAAAATGTTATCCAATATTTGACAATTTTTCAACCAAAACGTTTCACAATTTTGTCGTAAAATTTGTCATTTTCTTATGGAAAAAATGTGGATTAAAAGAAAGAAAAACCAATTAATTTTTCACAAACTATTCCACAAATTAGCCACAAAAATTCGACGAATTGATCGACAAAATTGTGATTTCAGGGTACCGTTGGTCGACAAATTATTCACAAAAAAATGACAAATTTTTAAGCGATTTGGCCGAAAAATCACAAATTAATGTCAACTTTTGTCGATTTTTTGTGACATGTGGTTACTGGGGACTTCAACGTCAAAACATCTAGCACTTCATCTTTTACTATTCTATAATTCAAACTAACTTCACACTGATTTTCGTTTCCACTTTGCTACTTGTCAACAAGTGTTTGTAACAATGCCTGTCAGTAAAAAAAAACCATAAAAAATAAATATAGCAAAAACAATCATACGGTAAATATTCATGTACATATAGAAATATTATATAATATAATATTATAAATATTATATTATGTAATATTTATACTTTATTTGTGCTAAATTATGAAAAATTTAATTTTAGGTTAGGTAAATCCATAACTGGGATACCTATACATACAGAAGCCTGTTCGACGTTTCTTATAGATAATCGCGGTAAGTGTATATCAGGTTGCACATCATCATTCAAAGGAACACCAAACTCTAAAGCACTCAACATCGTGAAAGAAACGGTCGTTGGCGAATATGCAAATCTTAACCAAGTTGATGATTACTTCAAAACTAAAAACAGTGCAATTGATATAAATGAAGATAAATTAAAAGAATCTTGTATCGAAATTATTAGAAAAAATGATTTTTTGTTTAATATAATTCGGAGTTCGGAAGGATTTCAAAAAATTATTAAACAAATTTTAGTAGGATTGAATTCTGAAAATGCTGCGAATATTAGAAATAAAATAAGGGAAGAAATAAAATTCCAAATTATTTGTATTTAAATGAATATAGCAACCAGATGTGACAGAGCCGTGTTGGGCATTAACGCTCAATATATTTTGGAAGACCGGATTATATTAAGAACGCTCGTAATTACTGAATTGGGCGATCGTCATACTGGTGATTGTATAACAAATACTGTTGAATGTTCTACGGTTGTATGCCATTAATATAAACCAAATTTATATTTTAACCACTGACAATGGTTCGAATATGTTAGAAAATCTCAAACTCTTGTTTTCTGTTATGGAGCTATTAATTGAGCACCACCATATGAATTATAATGTTAATATTGATAATATGGATTACGAAACCGATAGTGATGCCAACATTTACGAAAATGATGAAGACAATGTTATATAGCCCTCCCGTTTCCTTGTTGATGATGCGGACTGCTTGTTGAATGACTAAATTCCCATTTCTTTGCAAATTCTTCATTAACGAATGTCGCTGCATTATCACTAATAAATACTTCCGTGTATGTCACTCCATTCGAATTCTGTTTGTTCTTTAACCAGATTTCTCATATTTTGTACTTTCTCAGAGAAATTATTGATAAATTTTGATATGTATGTGAACATACCGAATATTCTTAACAATTCTTTTTTGTTCTTTGGTGATGTCATGTTTGTTATACATTCTATCTTTGATGTATCTGCTTTTAGGCCTTCATTGGATATAATGGACGTATTCAATCGGGCAAAAATGATAAAAAATATCATGATATTTTATCCCACCCTAACTTCATTTCGTAATACTGTATGTCAAACCCGATTGAACAACCAAAATTGATAAAAAATGATAAATTGATTTTAAATGTTACATTTTGTTTTAAATTGCTTTGTAAAATTCAATAAACTCATTTTGTCGTCAGGTTTTCAATTAAATGTATATATTTTTTAATTATTTTTTGTTTATAAATTATTTTGATATTGAAACTATTTGGTTTTTATCCAAATATTGAAGACACAAATAATTTTAGTTTGAGTTTTGATGTGATTGTGTTCTCAGACAAAACTTCGAAATATAAATTATTATTTATGTTTAAATAAATAGGTGACTGTGTAAATACCATATGAATATCTTAAAAAATCAAATTCAATTTAATTTAAATACCGAAAATATCATAAAGAAATAAATTAAAAATTGACAGCTGGAACCAAGAAAAAAGTTGGTTTTTTTGTGTGATAAATGAGTGCGTTTAATGCCAAAAGTGATAAAAAATATCATGATATTTTTTATCATTTTTGCCCGATTGAACACAAGGAATATGTCCATAGTACTTTACTTCTGATCGGCATATTCTTCTCATTTCTGTTTGGCATAATTTCATTTTCGACAAGTTTAGCTTAAAATTCGATTCTTTTAGTCGTATCAATAGATTTTCTAGATTTTTGTCATGATCAATTTGCGCTAATTCCATAGCTTCTCCTTTCCTATATACCAATATGTTATCTGCCATAACTTCAACACCGTGTAATCCATGCAATATCTCATGTTGTCTTTTTTGATATATTTTCATGGCCTAAGCCATCTGTATGTTCCGTATGGAGTCCAAAATGTTGTCATTTTGCTGCTGTTTTCGTTTAGGACTAGTTGCCAAAACCAATTTTTTGCATCTAATGTTGTAAATACTTTTGCTTTATCTAATTCTGGTAATATTTCTTCTATTTTTGGGATTTGGTAATCCACACTTTTAATCGCTTTATTTAGATCGGATGGGTCTAGACATATTCTTAATTTGTTGTTTTTGTTGACCACCAATATATTGCTCACTCAATCTGTATGCTCATCAACTTTTGTAATAATTTGTTGTTTTATCATTTCTTCTAATTTTTCCAGGAGTGGTTGTAAAAATTGCAAAAAATTTAATTTAAAAAAATGTAGATAGTGATACGGATTTTTAGCAATGCTTACTTCAATAGAGAAATACACCTAATAAAATTGGAATAAGTCCTGCAAAACGATTATTCAACAGATACTTAAAGGGAAATCTTCCATATTCAAAGAGTAAGTTGAAACAAAAAATTGACAACAATACAAGTGATGCCATTGAACAGAATAGAAAAAAAATTAAATACTATTACGACAAATCATCGAAACCATTACCAACACTTAGTTTTGGACAAGAAGTATTCGTGAGGAAATTTCCAACCGACAAATATTGGTCGAAAGGTTCTATCATATCAAATTTAAACGACTCGTATGATATAGACAATATAGACGGAAGCCAATATAAGCATAATAGATCCTTTATTCGACCGGCCGGTATTTCATCAAATCGTATAAACCAATAAGATACAACAGAGGACTTATTAAAAAAATCAAACAATACTCAAGATCATATTTCAGAGGAGGTCACTCATTATGAGGTAGAAAGAGGGATAAATGAGTCGGAAACTCCAACTACACAACAAGTAGATAGAGAGACCCAAAAGAAATATAAGACAACCGGAAAGGTATAAAGACTATTTAATGTACTAAGTAAAGATTTTAGTTAGATGTAAAATTTATTATTTGAAATTAAATGTTGTTACATTAATATTAGTACAGTAAAGAAAGTAATTTCGATTAATAAAACTGTATAATATAAATAAAAAAAAATAAAAATACGAGGGGACGTTATATAGTATGTAAACATGTAAACACATCACTCACAGAATAACACATGTGAAAACATAACAATTGTACCAACTTAACAGGATAACGAAATAAACTCGCACTCTGTCCCAAAACGTCAACTTTCAATAAAACAGACAATCTAGCAATACACCTTAACAAAAACAGTAATACGAAATTATTGTTAATTTAGATGATACAACTATGCTACGCATAGTCTTCAGCTCGCGGTAAATGATGTACTTTAAAACAAAACATTTGTTTGCAAAAAAACTGCGAACGCCAAATATATTGGTGCTCATTAAAGCGATGAAACTTAAATTACCCAAGCTAGATTGTCCAAAGCGATGGAATTTAGCATTCTAGATGTTGAATCGTTTTTTGGAATTGAAAGGTGACTGGCGTTTGTTCAATCGATTGTGACCCTCCTCAAATCAGTCAAATTCGCAACGTTCAAATTACAAGACGAAAAATTGCTTTCAGGTGATTTTTTTTTGGCTTATGGATCGACATGAAACTTCAAATTTCTAAATTAGTTCATGATAAAGGTTTAACTAAAGTAATAGAAATAGCCATCGCAAAACGGGAAAGAAATTATTAAATGGAGAATATGTTTTAGCTGCATTACATCTATACCGTCAATATAAAATATATATTGTTATCGACTGAACAACAGGATATAGCTCGGGATCATTTTACCAAAGTTGGGCGGTATTTCCAAAATTTGAAGAAGATAACATCTACCCCACTACCACCTGATAAGGCAGTCGGATTAGATTGTTCTATAAGTTCTGGTAATCGGCAAAATCTGTCAGACCTGGAAATGTATTTTTTAGAAAAGGAAAGCTAATCTAACGAACAAACAAATAGTTCACTTTCAACTGTAGATGATGATTGTATGAAATTATCAATACAGATAAATCCATTCGAGCCCGACCGTAAAAGCCATTAATGTAATATTCTACGATATTGGAGCAAAAAAGTTACCACTACACCGGAGCTAGCTGAATTGACAAAAAATAGTATTAGCGGTATCTGCGACCCAAACAAGCGTAGAGAGAAATTTCTCTGCGTTAAAATTAATATTAACTGATAAGCGAACCGCATTATCTAAATCAAATTTAGAAAATATTTTATTGTTGGAACCACGAATTTTAAGGTGACTGTGCATTTTTGTGATCATTATTATTGAAGTCTAATGAATTAAATAATATTTATTTTATTTGATGTGTCATTTGTAAGAATTTTTTTTCTTGAAATATTTATGTATTTTAACCGGTTTTTGAACCGGAGCATAACCAAAACGATTCTTAGAATAATTCTTCTTCTTTCGAACGAAGCCCTGCCTTGGTGTTTTACAAAAAGTATTTGTAGAAATTCATAGGCCTCAAATGCTGCGTTTATACCACTGCTAAACGTGCAGTGCTACAAATGTCAGTTTCATACCAATGATATTTAGCAATGCTATTTTAGCTATCTGAGCTAGGTATATGTTGCATTTATACCGTTGCTAGAGTTGTCATTTCGATTTAGCATTGCTAATATGCGGTGTAAACGCAGCAAATGAAGCTTTAAAATTCATAATGTGTTATTCGGCTTGCTGTTTCAATTTGAATTTTATGGCGCATACTCAAAAAATAATTTCAGTAACTTTTATGGTAATTTCGCAACAGAAGAACTTGACGAACTTTTCTTAACTTTTTGGTAATTGGTAATTTCTCCCCTCCATACCAACTTAAAAAAACTTATAATTTTTTCATACAAGAAGCAAACAATTATGCTTTTTTAAGTTGGCGTGGGGAAAAAATTAGCAAAATATGAGAAAATTGTCCGTCAAGTTTTTGTCCAGTTCTGCGAAATTACCATAAAAATTACTGAAGAAATGGTTTGAATTATATGGTTACCTATTTTAATGTTAAACTCCACTTGCGAAACGACTAAGCCAACAGAATTTCTTACAGTGCTTTTGATTGATTGATTGATTGCGATGTACGATCAAGCATTAAGCAAGTCTCCCGTATTATAAATGCGAATACCGTACCACTGTACCCATGTTACAACACGACACACCATTTCTTCATGAAGCCCAAAACTCCGTAAAGAAAGGCGCCACACATCGATAACCGCATAAGTCTATATCCGCCCCTGGCCAGGCCGCCGTCGTACACCTTTTTACATGTAACAAGATCGAGGGGATGGGAAAGGAATGTTAGCAACAAAGACACCCGGTTCCAGACACCTAAGTAGTTGATAGTTAGTAAATTTGTTAGTAAAAATTTTTTTTTAGTAATTTATTTAGCACAAGACTATACAATTTTAAAGTTCATCTCACTGCTCCAACCTGTAAGAAGACACAATGACAACACAAATTTTCCTGGTGCCGCAAACTCTTTTTTCTGAAAAGCTGTAAACAACTATTATTATTCCCTCCACCATTTTTTCCATCGGCGGTTGTGATGGGGGGGGGGCGAGATTTCGTTCCATCGTCATGTTCCCATGCGGTCACCCAAATTTGTACTAACTGTAGGTAGTGTTGCTTGACGATGTTGTTGAAATCGTTGCGTCTCTGCTGTCCCTGCTACTCGCCCCCCAAGAGAATTTCTTACAGTGCTTTTGTCCACAAAAAAAAAAAAAACGACCAACAATACCAGTTAAACATTGTCAACGCAAAAACTAATAATAATTATCCTAACGCCTAAGCTGCAAAAAATAATTTACTGTGGTACATTAATTGAAAATCAATACGAACAAGAGATGGACATAATTTTCATTAAATGGTGAAAGATCTGTGCGATATAAGAAAAATGTTTAAACATGAAAAGCCTTCGCATAGAAAAAAATTCAAAATTTAATTTTTATTAAAAATTTTAATCACGTATTCATTATTATCCGTTAGTTCTCTATTTTTTCATTATTGTTTTCCATAAATTTTCAATATTAATTATGTTTTCCTGTTTCTGAAGTTTGCATGAATTTAATGAGATTTTTTACGTAAAATTATTTAGTAGGAGTAATTTAATTAACTGAATAAATATTTTCGTTTTTAAATTATTTATTACTCGTATGTATGTATGTTTGTAGTAAAATGATGATTTGGAATCATTCTCATTCGCAATCAAATGGGACCGTCGACATTACGGATTACAGAACTTGATGAATAAATAATTTCAAAATATTTTGTTTTATTAAAGCGATATTTTAGAACTTTGAATAGTGTTCTTGGAAACACCAAAAATACTATCCTGTTAATTTATGTGGATGTTTAATTAACAAGATTTTCACAATAAAAATGAAACGAATTCATAACTATCTTTCTTGCTGTGGCTTTTATTACAATAACAAATATAAATAAATAAAAACAAAACATATAACTTAGTTCTACTTTTATTAAATAATATACAGTTAAAAAACTTTCTTAAATGTAATAATGGACCATATGTTTTGGAAAACCGGTTTCGGATTTCATCCTTCTTCAGTCCCAATTTAAGTACGTAGTATGATTTTTAATATGTTCCGAAGATTGTAAGAGAATTCAATCCAGTTTCAAACTGATGAGCTTATGATTATGAAAAAATCAATCTTCTCATCAGGCCGCGGCGCCTGGACTGATTATACCACAATTTACATTCTATATATAGAGAATGTGCTGTGCGTTAAGTACTAGCGAATCATACTAATACAGATGAACTCTCTTACAATTCTTCTTCTTCACAATATTCACACAGCCCTATTTCTGTGTACGCTAATTTTTGCTTTATTAATTTTTTTGTTGAATGTTAATTAATTCATGTAATTGCAGTATATAAATAAAAAAAAAATTGAAATGTTTAATTTTAACATAAAGTCGAAAAACAATTAATGGTAAGATTAAAAAAAAAATCATTTATTTTCCATTTATTTAAAAAATTAATAAAAATATCACGAAACTCCATATTAATATCAGAAAAGATAGCAACAGCACGCGCAATATTATACCTTTATTTTCTGTATATGGTACGAGTATCTTGCACATAACTCAAAAAACCAACAAATTCCAAAAAAAAAAGATAAAAATATTATGAATGTGGCCGACGAAGAATGTATAAATTAAAATCCATTTATTTATGCTGCTTTTAGTTTTTTATATTGAAGATCACCAACAATTTTTTTTGATTGCGTATATTGTTTTGAATTTTTGTTAACGAAGTAAAATGAACGTCTCAGTTACAACAACAATAGATAGAAAAATATGAATTCCTCATGAGTGACATGTTGCAACATCACTTCGATTCGCTTCGTTAGTATCACCGAAGCGAAAAAAAATATTTTTGGTATGTTATAACTTTTTCGTTCGATTGTCGCTATTCCAATATGGCAACCCTTTTTCTATGTTTTAAATGACAGGTCTACAGATGTCAAAACTTCATAAACAAAAGTGTTAAATACTTTAAATATATTATAAAACATTAAAGTACTTTTCATAACAGGCGCCTCGGCTTTGAGCTTAATTTTATAGTAATAAATTCAATTTGTTGAAAAATAATTTATTTTTAAGTGAGAAAAAAATATATTGCAATGAAGTTATCTACAAAGCCAAGGCAATGCGTTCCACACTCGACTGCGACATTTTAAAGTAGTAAAAAGCGCAGTGCTTTCTCAACATAACCTACAAATCACATTTTTTGCACAAATATTTCTTACTTACCAAAAAATCTAGCTCATATGTACGTTACAAATTTAAAATATTTCAGTTCTTCTGGGAGTTTTTGTTTTTATTTGTAAAGAGAATTGGGTTTAAAAAAAAAGATAGTTGGTCTGTTACAAAAAGATCAAAAAGAAATGAACAACTAAATTTGATTCTATTTAATTTTCTTTGCAATAAACATGATTAATATATTGTGTAAATATGCAAATTAAAAATAAATCATATTTACATATAATCTGTAAATATAGAAAATATATAGCTAGCTATGTAAATATTAATAAGTGTTTCTAAATAAAAAATGTAAAAAAATAAAAACCATATAAAATATATGTTTTATAATATAATTCTTCGGCTAAATTATAGTCAAATTTTTTAAAAAACTTTTTTATAAATTCAAAGTTTTTTTATTGTTATCCCAAATTTTCGATGTTTTACATCATTTTCAAGGGAACTATGTAATTGGCAATTTTTAAAAAAATTATTTATGCTTTATACTATATAACAAATTAACCAAAATATATATAAAATAATTATACATACAAATATGTAACAAATTGTTCTTATTTTTTATTTTTTTATAAGACACTAAATTTTTTCCCCTTTACAAAAAAAAAAACCATTCAGAAAAATTATTCCAAATGACACTAAAACGTTTTTATTTTGCAAATGTCCTTGACCTGTATACTTGATTTATTATTTTCTATACACAGCTGATTATAGTAAACAAACCGTCATAATAGCTAAAACTTTTTGAAAAAACTACGTAGATTTTTTTAATTGATGGAAATTAAATTGGAACAAAATGAATTATTTTCTAATAAATAATCAAGAAAAATTACATTTAAAAATTAACAATCTATTACCTCCCAGAATTTATGGACTCCCAAAAATACATAAAAATAATATTCCATTACGACCAATAGTTTCGACCATAAATTCTCCGGCTTACAATTTATCAAAATTTTGTTGTAATATTTTGAAACCTTTAACAAAAATTAGTACATATAATATAAAAAAATCGTTTGTAATTAAAGATACAATTAAAAATTTAAAAATCGATAATAATGATGTGTTAGCTTTTTTGGATGTGGTGTCATTATTTACTAATATACCATTAGATGTCGCAAAATTAGCAATTAGTGAAAGGTGGAATGAAATTGAGGCAGACTGTAAGTTGACGAAGGACGAATTTATGAATATTTTGGACACATGCGTTTCGGACAACAATTATTTCAAATATCAAGATGTTTTTTATAAACAAAAATTTGGTTTAGCGATGGGTAATCCTTTGTCTCCAATTTTAGCGGATATAATTTTAGAAAAATTATTTAGTCAAAAATTACCTTTACTTAATAAACAACCAACATTCATTTTCAAATACGTTGACGACATTATTTTGGCCACTACACAATCAAATATTGACAGTATCAAAATTCTATTTAATTCATTTCATAATAAACTTAAATTCACTGTTGAAAATGAAGATAATAACAAATCCCTCTCGTTCTTAGACGTAAAATTATATAGAAAAAATCAAGGTATTAAAACAGAATGGTACAAAAAAGAAATAGCGGCAAATTCATTATTAAATTTTATTTCGGTTCATCCATATAAAATGAAAATAAATGTGGCACATTCGTTTATAAAAAGAGTAGTTTACCTGACGGACATTGAATTTAGACATAATAATTTGAAATAAAGAGTAATTATCCCATAGAATTGATTAATAAATTGATTATAAAAACATTGTACACATACAAAAATAAAAAACCGGCCAATGAACAAATAAAATTCGGATCAATTACATATATACCCCATTTGACGGATAAAATTACAAAAATATTAAAACAGAATTCGGAACAACTAGTTTTGGCAAACAAAATCATAAATAAAGCAAGTGACGATTACACTAAATTAAAAGATAAAATTCCAAGTGAACAAAAAAACGGACTAATTTATAAAATTCCTTGTAAAAATTGTGACTCATGTTACGTTGGAGAAACCAGTAAGACCAAAATCGAAAGAGTAAATCAACATAAAAAAGACGTAGAAATATTAAAAAATACCCGGACAGAACACATTCACATTACAGAACAGCTTTGGTTAAACATACTTTTGAAAAGAAACATGACTTTGATTTTGATAATTCGGTTACATTGGATTAGGAACAAAAGAAAAATAAAAGATGGTTCAAAGAAGCTTGCCATATATGGAAATCAAAAAATCCGGTTAATTATAAAGTAGATATAAATAGGTTACAAGCAAATTATAAAAATATAATTCAAAATTACGTGTGATTTGGTATATACATAGCTTCTAATTCATTTTGTTCCAATATCCATCAATTAAAAAAATTTACGTAGTTTTTCCAAAAAGTTTTAGCTATTATGACGGTTTGTTTATTATAATCAGCTGTGTATAGAAAATAATAAATCAAGTATACAGGTCAAGGGCCCTTTCCACACGAGTATTTTTAACAACATCATGAATACAGTATTCTGTATTCACACTGTTGTTATTTTTCTATGTATGTGTAAATTTGGTTCATTTTCATATTGTTTTGTTCGAGGTAAGACATACGAGCTATAATTTATAATAATAAGCGGATTTATTTTTTTTGTGAAGTTTGAAATATAAAACAGTTTAGATATTTATATAATTAAAATAATAAACTACATATATAAATATATATAAAATGGATACCATTGAAAAATTTAAAATGCCCGAAAATAATGCAGCTGTTGCAGTTGTAATGGCATCTGCCGCCTGTTTGCTATTTGTGGCTGCCATAGAAGAGGAAGAAGAACCACAACGCAAAAGAAGTTGCTGGGTTAAAGAGTATCGGACAACTCGAGATGCAGTCGGCAACACTCAAAGTCTAATGAAGGAGTTGAAACCTAATTCCGCAGACTACAAGAATTTTTTAAGGATGGATGAAGATTCCTTCAATACGATACTCAACAATATTAGAAGTGATATTATAAAAGAAGACACTCATATGAGAGCCGCAATTAGTTGTGAAGAAAAATTATCCATTACGTTGAGATTTCTTGCAACAGGCGAAAGCTTCACCGATTTGGACTACAATTCAAAATTGTCGTAGCAGTTTCTGTCTGGAGCCATTTTGGATGTGTGTGATGCTATATATAAAAATATGAAGCAGGAATTTTTAAAGGTAATTATTTGCAAGTTATTTATCGCAACTTTTATTTCAGTTTCCAACAACAGTAGAAGAATGGACAATAATTGCAGATTATTTCGACTCGAAATATCAATTTCCAAATTGTTTAGGTGCTTTGGATGGAAAGCATATAGCTTTTAGACCAGCAAAACAAAATGCGGCCCTTTATTACAACTATAAAGGATACCATAGCTTGGTACTGTTAGGTCTTGCCGATGCCCATGCAAAATTCCTGTTTATTGATGTAGGATGCAATGGACGGATAAGCGATGGTTGTGTGTTGCAGAGATCAAATTTTATGTATGTGTTACAACAACTAGAGAAATTCCTTCCTCCTAAAAAATTGGTGGGAAATCGTAGATAATGCGTTTCCACTATCGGAACTATCGATATGGTAACACCGTATCCGTTTACCACCACTGATGAAAATAAAAAAATATTTAATAAACGGTTAAGTCGAGCTCGGCAGACTATAGAACGGGCTTTTGGAATACTAAGCAACCGATTCCGGGTTCCAAAAACCCATTAATCTTCGGGAAGCAAAAGTTGTTAAAATTGTCCAATGTTGTTGTGTGTTGCATATTTTTTTAATTTCAACAAGCACTTGGTACAATGAATACCATTTTTCTAGGGGAAATCAGGATAATACTCAAACAAACGCAAGCATATCTCGTTCCACTAAGAGTAGGAATGATGTAAAAGCTGGAGAAGCTGTTAGAAAAATGGAAACAGAATATTTTAACAACGAAGGTAAAATATAATTGTATTTTTGTTAAATAAAACATATTTTTTTTTGTAAATAAATTTTAAATTTTTATTTGGTTCATTCATCAAAAATATGTGCCATCGCTAGCCCAACCTTGTCTTTTAGATATGGTGTTTTAATACAGTTTGGGTGTTTTAAATTTATAACTTCGATTATATGTACATTTTTCCTATTGATTTAATTTGATTCTTGTTCTTCGTTCGGGGTATATATGAAATAAGGGTTATTTTCAAATTCTTCCGGTGAAGGTGTATGGAGATCTTCTATGGAAATTGCAGGTGATCGAGGTAGGTAGTCTTGTATTGGAGGTGACTCAGGTTTTATTGGAGGTGACTCAGGTAGGTGGTGTATTAATGGAGATGATTGAGGTACGTTATTTTTTAATGCAGTTGGTTTATATAGGGTATCTTTTATAAAAGTGTTATTACTAAATTGTATAGGAGATGGGGAAAAAGGAAAGATAGGACTATTACCTAATACTGACGAGGAAACAGATGTCGGGAATTGTGACAGTGATGAGGTGGATGTTGTATTTCTGTTTGGTTCTTGAAAGCCGCGTATCAACTGCTGATTTATTTCCATAACTTTTGCTTCTTCGTCTATATGTTTACTAACAAGGGTTAAAATTTCCAATTTCACCCGACGGAAAGTGTTATCTAATTTAATATTTTGCAATTCCGTGCACAAATAATTGCAAAATTGCTCCTCTTTAGATAACGGTTTCGGTTGGAAATTCATGCATGTTTTCGCATAATCAAAAGCTTCAAGAGCCTTGGATTGAATGTCCGTTTTGATCAGTTTTCTTGTCTGAAAATATAAATAAAAAATACATTTTACTTAAAACCATTTATGGGTTGATGAAAATATTTCTTCTTGCCTTTCCGCGACTTTTACCTCCTGAACCTCGTTCCACAGCTTCTACAACGTTTTCGGTGGCGTTTTCGGTGGTAATTCCAATCTGAAAATATATGTAAAGCAAAATAACATTTTAAGTTATATCAAAGCAAAAGTTATGTCAACTCTTACATCAGACAGTTCCAAACTGGAGGAGCTGGGATTGGCATCGTTGGTGTGAATTAGAAAAGCCAATTCATTGTAACACCACAATGACGGTTTAATAACATCTTCAGTCTTCGTGCCACTTCTTTTAGATTTGTTGATTTTCATTCTTTCCTACGACAGTTGACTCTGAAGAGTCCTAATTTTCCGTTTTATTTCCTTAATTGTCACATTAGGTTTAAATTGGCTTAAAGCATCAAAAATGTCGTTGTATCGCTCATTTCTTTTTACCCGATTGGTGAAATTTTGGTCCAGCGGACTGTACAAGCATGGATGCTTTTTATATTCAGAAATTAAAATTAGTGTTTGTACCCGCATCCATTCATCTCTCACACAATTCTCAGAAATCTCGCTTTCCTGCATATCGGACATTTTAATTTATTAATAGTAATACACCACAATTTATATATTTTTTCCACAAACACAATTAAAATTGATAAACCACAAATAAAATGTCAGATAAAATTTAAAAGGTTAAAATATAAATTTTTTATCACGGAAATAAAAATGGCTGATAAATTTTTTTCTTTGAACAATAAATGAAGTTTTTCACAGCACAGCTCAAAAATAATGAAAAAACTCGTGTCGCACATGTCAATTGTTTTTTATTTTTTTATTTTATATTAAAGTTGCGTTAGTATTAGTATGTAACGACACGAGAATACCAAAAATTTTTTGATGCAAATGTGAATACAAAATCCCCACCACAAATTTAAGTTTGTAAACAGAGAGGTAAAGAAACGAGGGTGAATACAGAATACAGAATACAAGTGTGGAAAGGCCCAAGGACATTTGCAAAATAAAAACGTTTTCGTTAGTGTCATTTGGAATAATTTTTCTGAATGGTTTTTTTTTCTTTTTTGTAAAGGGGAAAAAATTTAGTGTCTTATAAAAAAATAAAAAATAAGAACAATTTGTTATTTGTATGTATAATTATTTTATATATATTTTGGTTAATTTGTTATATAGTATAATATATAAATAATTTTTTTAAAAATTGTCAATTACATAGTTCCCTCGAAAATGATTTAAAATATCGAAAATTTGGGATAACAATAAAAAAACTTTGAATTTATAAAAAAGTTTTTTAAAAAATTGGTCTATAATTTAGCCGAAGAATTATATAAAATATACAAGAAGACCAACAAATAAGAACATTAATTGAAATATATGTTGTGTTAATGAATAGTTACAAGCCATTATCAGTGCATATATATATATATATATATATATATATATATATATATATATATATATGATCTCTTAAGTCTTGTGAACCCCTCTAAATAAATAAAGTTAAAGTGTGGAATATAGCATATCAGACGCCTATATCCATATGATCACATTCAAAATTTACTCTCAAGCTACCACTTCCTACAAATAAATTAGCAATAAACACTGACAACGAAGCACTCCAAGCAGTAGTGTATTCAATAGATTAGGAGTAATCTATGCTTCTCCGTGGATTTTCTAAAAAGGGAATCTGCTTGCATTCCGAGGATCTCAGTACTTCCCACTAAAATAGCCGGTTGACTCTAAGCATTTGTAATTTTAAACGAAAGACATGGGCAGCGTTTAGAAGTATACCTAGCAGAACTTTGAGGAAAAGGTCTCACATTGAAACTAGATAATTTCACAAATTTCTATATTTTTGCTTAAAATTAAAAAAAAGGGAAGATACCTATTAAGCCTTATTCAAGTACAGCAAAACCTCGTTTAACGTTACCCCGTTTAACGTTGATTCACTTTAACGTTATTTCCAATCTATACATTTTTTTTCTTAGCAACATTTTATAAAATAAAAATATATATTTTTTTTGGTTCTTTTGTTCGAATTTCCGAGAATCAAAATAAAAATAAAATATATATTTAAAAAAAATAATGTTTTAAATTCATTATTTTTTCGATTTTAGTTAAATAGGGACATCTTCAAATTCAAATACATAATTCAATTACACAAAAAAGAGGTATGAAGAGGAAATATTATTTTAATTTTGAAATACTGTGATTTTTTACATTAATATGTAAATAAATATTTGAATTTAATAAAATATGTTTTATTCACCTATCTTGTTGTTTTGCAAGAGATCCTTGCCTCGTTTAACGTTGATTTGGATTACGTTATTTAATTTTGGAACGCATCCTTAACGTTAAACGGGGTATTACTGTATTTAAAATTTTATGCTGTGTTATATTATTTTTGATTTTACAAAACTTTACGATTTACATTGAAAACAAAAATAACATTACATACAATTTGAAATCCCGGAATATGGCCTATTATGGCAGGAATGTGCTATATACCTGATATTTTGGTAGTCCTACAAATATTTAATAATATTTCCCCGGGTTCTTCTTCCTAAATATAATCAATCCTTAATGTTGGATATTTATACTATAATAAATTGAAATAATTAAAACAATCTATGCTTAATACTTTGTTAACTGTTAAATATTATACACAACATAAATTATTGTGTAACTTTATCAAATAACTAAATACCAAATTAGGTACAAGTAGAAAACAATAAAAGTCTGGGTGCGTTTAGTTAATAAACCTTAACCTTACGGTTGGCTTAACGTGATCGGTTACGATAAAAACTTACGAACTCTAAGGCGATTGATTACTTACTCTTCAAATTTGAAAATTAAAAAATCAAAATTACTCTGATGAGCCAAATGAATAAATCTAATTTTAATTTGTAGAAATCATAAACATAAAATGAAAAAAAAATGTTTGTTTACACTAAAAATTTATGATCATAAAATTAAATTTTAGTACGTACATACTATTATTCATTATAATATCAAGGACATTGCAAAATCACGATAAACTGGTTATAAGGTGTGATCGAGTGGAACTATGGCTGCTATTTACTTAAACAGTTACGTCATTCGGTACACACATTAGTTTTTAGCGTGTCCTCAAAATAAATAACCAATAATCAAATTTTTGTGGGTGACTGTTTTTTTTTTTTTTTTGATAATTTTAATATGTACATAGTTTGCTTAATATTTTAGCACCGAATGACAACATGCGCAGAAAAGGTTTTAAAACAGCTGTCAAGCATACATATTATTTAGTTTATCTTATAGCATAATACTGCCACAAGCAAACTGAATGATCTATTTATAAATAATAATTGATCTAACAAGCTAGCTATTTAAAGAGTTGGAAATGAAAATTTAATAAACTAAAAATAAATCATTTCACTACATAAAAGTTAATCAAACAAAAAATAAAATCAATATTTGTTTTATTTTAATTTAAAACAGATTAAATATTAATCATTTTTTTTTATTTTATTAAATTAGCTTATAAAATTTGAATACATCATAAGTGCATTTCCCGACAAGGTACTAGAATAAATTCAATAGTAACAAACGTCAAACCTCTTCCTTGCTTATACTTAATGTTTTCAACGAACTTGTCATTAGGTCCTTTCAGACTCGATTATAATTAAATAGTTTTAAGCGAATTATTGGTTTATCCTAAACATATAATGTTTAAGCCAGCCAGAAGAAGTGATAATTTATAAACCAAAAGATAATTTCCTGTTGTAACGTAAGAATGTTTGTATCAATTATAAATAAAAGTTTATGTTTTTATTGTTTTGTCTTTTTTTTTGACGGTTTATTCTTCTCGGCTTTTCATTTTTGTCACATTAAACTCAGCATTTTAACCCTTTGTACTCCAACGATGAGTCACTCAGCACGATATTCTTTTCATCAGTATAAGTATCATAATCTTTATTCTGTTCTATTGTTTTTTAATTAATTAATAATTTGGGTTTAAAAAAAAAGCACCTGGAGTAAAATTTTAAATAAATATTTATAAAATTTTTTCTTTAAAAATGTGTTATTACGGAGTTAGTGGTAGGTAGCCTCATAGCAAAAAAGTTTGGAGCGCAAAGGGTTAATTTTGTGCAGTTTTTTATAAGAAAACTTCAAAGGAAAAAGTAATTCTGTTTTTTATTTGATTTATTTTGATAGAATATACAATGATTTTTTAATAAATTAAACAAAAAATGTATACTAGTTAAACGATTCGAATGAATACGTTTACCGGTTGACGTTACTAATGAGCAGTTTGCCAAGAACGTGTTGCCGGAAGAAATATCAAAATTTTAACCACCTCTAACAAATTCAGCTTTATAAAAACAATAAACGGATTGTAACAAAGAGCTTTTAATTTCGACCGATTTACATTTCTGCTGTTCATGTACATAATAACAAAACACAATAAGCCATTTCAATCATGCATGTATACATAAAAAATAAAAACAAAAATTATCTGTATATGGCAAAATTAAAATGAAACAAAAAAAAATTATTTACCGAGAAATGTAATTTTAATTATTGATTTTAAAGCAAGCGTATCTTCTGCACTTTATTGCTGGTTTTTTAGCACTAGGCAGTATCTTTATTATTATTTGCTTTTTTAATATCGGTTTATTATTTTTGAGTATCCATTTAATTGTTCCAAATGAATTATGTTAGTTCTTATCAGAAAATGTTTCGCAGGCCTACCAAATACATATGTAAAAGTTTTCTTAACGTCTGTTCAATCTTTTAACTAAAGTTTTCGCTAACAGCAACATATTTTTATATTAACGAATACATAATTAATGATAATCAAACGTAAGCATTTTGGAAATAAAGGAAATAATTAATAATTCCAAAGTAAAAATAACTGGTTTTAATTATTAATATTCTTGTATATGGATAAATATTTTGTTCATCTTATTACCAATAAAGAACAAATATTATTATGAATTTGGAAATAAGATTGAGCTCACAGATTTTAAAAACCAATCGCTAAAGTTTCCTCGTCCCAAGATTAAATACACATTTATATTTTCCCCCTGCATTTAACCTTATGTGTAATTTTTCAGTCAGGCTAAGATCGATTGTTACGCTTGCAATGAACTGAACTCCTTAAAACTATAATATATTAAAAGTTAATCCAATCTGAATCGCCCCTTAGTAAAGATTGTTTAAGCGCGGGTTATTTGTTTCATAAAACTATTGTTGACTAAGTTAAGTTTCTGCTAAATTTGAGTGACATTTTTAAAACTAATAGTATACTGTATATATTACATACCAAGGTTAAACATCTATTATTATAGCTAAGCGCAAAGGATATAACTCGAGATGTACAACGTCGAATGTTATGTGAAGCGAGGATACAATAGAAGTTCTCAACCGTGGTTTGTAACTTTTTTTCCACTACTCGAACCTTAAATCCTTAACGAAAAAACGAATTTTTCTATAATAACTACTATTTTTTTTTTTTTTTTTGAAGATTTAATATACAATGCCTAAAGTATGGTAGTGAAAATGACGATGAGAGAAGGTGTGTTTTCGGGAATTTTAATTTTATTTTATTATATTTTAATTTAAATGTTTTAATTTAGAATCAGTTTTAATTTTTTAAACTTAAAGTAATAAAGGTTTTAGTGATTTTATAATGTGGCTCAAGAATAAAGTGTTGTATGATTGAGTTTCTCAAGAATGTGGTAGACATAACCTCGAAGTTTAAAAATTCTTGTGTTATTTTATTCTTGGTTAAATGCGTTTTGTAAATTCTGTAAATTTAATACGGTGTATGTTTGAATTTGTACAGAGGGTTGTGACACGGACTGCACTGTGAATTGTGGGCCAAGTGCTCGGTGTCTGGAACGTATTCAGAACGTTTGGGTAAACTGTGTACAGTCGTCGGGGTATCATGTTTTCCTCCGAGACCCACCAGCTGGAAGGGAGGATCAGGATTGTTGCCGAATCATAGGCCTCTGTTGCCATCCCAGAGAATGGGTAAGTGAGGTGCACGGCGCCAATGGAAAGTCAACAGGTATTTATTATTATTACTGGAGAGCCATGCGGGCGATCAGCCACTTCGCACTGCGACCTAAAAGATCTATTGTGCTGGACCCCGCTTAATTATCCGTCCAGTCAATATTCAGGTTCTTAATGAACCTGACAATACTGCCTCCCGGTACGCGATACATACTATCTGGGCTTATTGCTCTCCCTCCTAGATGTTAATTAAAGCATGTAGTTCCGCTAGAAAGACGGTAGCATTGGAGCCCAAGGACGTCGAGAGGGTTGTCCCACTCCCGTATATTCCTACTCCTGCCCCGTATTCCATTTGATTTTACTCTTACGAGTTTCTGGGAATTGTAAATCACCTGTAGGTCATCCAGCTTTACTACAGGAAGGCTAAATAAAACTGGAGGGTGCCTGGTATCCAGATTCCGCATATGTTGGACTGACAGAAGACACAGATTCCCTATGTGATGAGTCCCTATTTCCGGTCTAGTGGGACTCAATACTAAAATTCTGTGTTTAACGAAGCTTTTTCAGTGGTTATTTAGGGGAGGGGAAGTACAGGAAAAGTTTCATATTTTATAATTACGTTCTTTTAAAATCTCTTTTGTAAATAAAAGGTATAAATAGAAAGGGGAAGGGAAAGGAAATCGAACAAATGGTTGTAGGGTATAAACTAATCTAGTCCATTTTGTGCTAGGCAACATTCAGTTAAGTCATCTAAAGCATTGATTATTTAGTCTTAGCATGGGGAATTAATCATTTAAATCTCAAAATTTACTGATTTATTTCTAATTTATTAAAACAAATAATAACAATAAATTCCCTAACTAAAGCTAGAACTCATAATATCCAATTTCGCTATTTTATAAATATAAATAGGGACTCGCTTGGTTTGACCTAACCTTTAAATAAAAAGTTTCCAAAATCAGCGTAGTTACACGGGCTTTTGAAAAAAAAAAGGAAAGAAGTAGAAATAAAAATAACCGAGATATTAATCATAATTGGGCCAGTAATTTACCATAAAGACGTATCCATCCTGAGGTAATAATATAGACTCGTGGATATCACAAAACAAATGGAAGTGCATAGGATCGCAGGAGATGGTAACTGCCTGTTTAACACGATACTGCATCAATTGCGCATGAACGATCCACTCTGCTAATTAACAGTTGATGAGCTATGATCCGAGATTGTTGAGTTTATTTCAGGAATCGACAATTTAGAGGTATATATTCCCACAATGACATATTCATGCCACCAGATGTATAGCTCAGACCAAATTTCCAATCTGACCGAAAACAAGTTAATATCAAGGTATGTTATTTAAATTAGTCCCAATTTTAACCTCTTTTCTTGAATTAACAACTCATCTACTAAAATTAAACTCTTCGTCGATACCTCACCGACCTGCATCAAGATGGTTTATGGGGCAGTGCTGAATGCCCATCCGCGGTTTCCATTTTAAGGAAATTTAAAATTAATGCACAACTCGAATATACTCAAAACCAAACCACCTTTATCCTGGTTGATGAAAATCACATTTACGAGATAAATTTAATGTATAACGGGTCTCACTATAACAGCTTCAAACCTCCACACCGCAGAGTATCAGTCGATTGACATCTACAGTGTTCGAGAGACGAACATGAGCACCTGGGTCTGTTCAACAGACAACTTTTCATGGTACTTGGCCAACCGTGTAAATACACGGAAAAGAGGGGTGGCCATATTAGTTAGGAAAAATTCTTCCCTTCAAGTAAAGCGTATGAAAAATTATTCTGGTGGCATATCTCTTTTCTCAACTTCATACCGTTAAATCTTATGTCAAACCCGAGAAAATGACCAATATGGAAATTAAACGTCCAATACGTTTTTTAAACGTAATTAATTATAATTTTTTGTAGTAATTTGAACTATTAATATTTCCAGTATTACGGAAATTGAAATTATTTAAAATTATTAACTAAGTTTTGACAGGTAAAACCAGAAAAATACTACGTTTCTTTGGTGATAAATGAGTGTGTTTTATGGCAAAACGTGATAAAAAATTGTGATATTTTTTTTATTCACGATATTTTTTATCAAATTTGCCCGAAGAAACACGACCATAAAAGTTTTTAAGAAGTGGTTGTGCGTATTTTATTTATTTCTAGTCTATTGTATTTTAAAGTGTTTGATAAATAGTAAGTAAGATCTTACGTCACTGATTTCGTTTTTATTGTATAATTTTATACTGTATTTTTCACATGACAAAGAAAAAGTAAATTTATACAATTTTATTTTAATTATATTAATAAAATTACTAAATTTAAGTTATTGATTTTAAAATATTTTATACTCAAAGGTTTGATTTAAATATAAACCTAAAAAAAAATTTCTAATTAATACGAGTAATTTTCATTGATAAGATATTAATCAAAAATGTTCAATTTTACATGGGTTCTTATGGGAAATGGTCAAATGTATCCCCGTTAAATTAAGCTTCTTTTAAAATTGGTCTGACACCGACGGTTTGTATATCTAGGTGCTTCGGTTCTACACGTCAAAAACAAAACTTTTACTTTTATTTTTTAATTTCAATTGTCTGAATTAAATGTAAGCCTTAATTAAGCTGTATTATCCTTTATTCGTTAATCCCGACTAAATTTTAAGAAAATTAGTGAGCTTGTGATTTTTTTCCTTTTTTAAAATTTTATGATCAGTCAAGCATTTTTAAAACGAAACTGTTAGGAAAATTTGTTTTAAAATTTAAATCATAGTTGATCATATTATAAATCATTTTTTTCTTATTAATCAGAAGCCGATTAATAAGAAAAAAAGAAAGCCGACAAGTGAATTCTACAGTATTAAAAAAATGTTCGATCGTATAGAAATGAATGTTCTTGACTGTACATTGAATTTGTAAAATTCACCTAGATTTTCATGAACTTTACAACAGCCGGTAGGTGTTATGTGGTCGAGGAAATTAGGAATTGTTGGAGGGGTAAACAAACCATTATGGAAAACTTGATGGACTTCCAACCAATCTAGCTCTGCTAACCACCTAAGTGTACAAACTCTAACATTTTATTCCAGTCGAAACTTTATTCTGTTACAGTTGTAGGTAGAGCTTTTTAAAGTTTAGATAAGATTTTGTTTATTAAAATTAAAAGTTAAAATTCCGACAGAGTCTCGACACCTTTGATATAAAAATTGAAATGTTTTTTTGGCAAAGAGTGGACAAACCAAATAGAATTTAAAAAGAGAGCCTATCACAATATTCAAGATTAATAGGGTGCGTCCGAACTGCGAATTTAAATATACATTTTTGAAAATGCGCATTTTTGGATTAAATAAATTTCATTAAAATCATTAAATTAATTCAAATTGAAAAACTCTTAATTAACAAATCGATAAATATGATTAATTAAAAGATAATTTGACATCAAAGAACGTTTTAAAAATGCACATAAAAACTACATCGCATGTAGTTTATTGAAATGTGTCTTCGCTAAATGCACATTTTCCATTTCGGACGCACCCAATGTTTATTTATATTTAAATTACTCATAATTATCGATTTATTAATTCAGAGTTGTCCAATTTCAATTAATTTAATGATTATAATGAAATTTAATTTAATCCAGAAATGCGCATTTTAATAAATGTGCATTTAAATTCGTAGTTCGGACCCACCCGTTATTTGAACTTAAGCTTTCATAAAGTCCTAAAAAATCTCGAAAAATTATAAATATCTAATCATATCAAATTAAAATTTATCATCTTAAATATATGAAATCCATCTGATTTAGATAATTTTAAAATAGAAATTCTTTTGTTTTGGTCTTCGGGATCTCCTTTTTATTTGTATTTTTTTTTTTTTTTCAAATCAAATTTTGATTTACTTTTCTTTTCTTTTAATTTTTTTAGACTAATTAGTGTTTGGTTATTATTCTTTACAACAATTTGGCACTATTAAAGGGAGGTTCTCATGAAACTAGATCCGAAAATTCGATTTTTTTTTATTTCATTTTTTGAATAGCAAATTATTTATGTGTAGAATATATTCCCCAAACCGTTTTACTGAAAGAAATTTCATAAAAAAGTTATGGCATAATAAATAATATTTGCTGTTTTTTATAGCACTTTATTAAGCGAAAAAAACGTAAAAAAACGGTACCGAAAAATTACCTGTCCGCCATTTTTTTAATTTTCGACTTTTTAGTGATATTGTTGGTTCAACCTCCAACAAATATTATATATTAGGGAGTACAGCCCGTCCTAGGATGGATACAATTTTGAGAATAACTATAGTTATGTAATGTTTTGATTGATATCTTATCTAATTGATTTTTTTTTTGATATTTTTCTATCGGTATTTCTCAGCCGAGTAAAAGTATCTTGAGATTAAAGGCTTTTAAGGATGATTGTACCTTAATAAACCTTAAACCAAAGAGTAAGGGGTTTTAAGAATGATGTTACATGTGTTGGGGCAACACACAAAACCTTACAAACTGACAAAAAGGCAGAGCCTGGGTTTTTATTTAAATAAAAAACGGATAAACAAAACTAACATGAGTTGAGCAGAGTGGAACATCAGACAAATGTTTTACCGAAAAATGTTCATGTCTTACTACAACTAACAATATAAGAATTTTTAAATAATTTGTAATAGTAGTTGCATATGGTTGGCGAGAGTTCGTCGAAGAGGTAGACGTGTTTTTTCTATCCTCTTCAAAAATTTTATTTTGTTTTATTTTATTTATTTTTATTTTTGTTTCTTATGTAGTGATACATATGTATACACTTTATATACATATGTACATATATACATTTTAATTTTAAATTTTAAATTTAATTCTAATTAAATTCAAGTTTTGTGTAATAATAATCAAAGTGTAGTGAAAATAATTAAAGTGTAATTTTGGAAAATGCAATCCACCGGGATGCATTTGTCAGGCAAAGTTTTTAATTTTTTTAGATAGAAAAATTAAAAGTGCATGATTTGGTATTTTGTGGGATTATACAATACATAAAATCAAATTACAATTTTTAATTACTAAAGTCTAATAATTGGATAGTATTGAAATAGATTTTAACTTAAATAGAAATACGGCGTAATAAATTTTATATTAGATTTTATTTTTACGCACACCTATTTGAATTCTTATGTTTGATTTTGGGTACAATCAAAACCAACAAAAATGTTTATACTATATAAACATTTATATTATGTATAAACATTTTTGTTGGTTTTGGTACAATCGTACAATCGACACTAATACATACTTAAAATATGTTATAAAAAAAATATGCTGTCTTGTGCTAACCTATTTACTATATATTGTACTAATAATTTACTAACTATCGATCACATTGGTGTCTGCAACCGGGTCTAGTCTGTCCCAACTAAAAATCCTATCCTATCCTTCGGTTTTGTTATATGTGTACGGGTAGTCCGGGAGATCCTGCTATAATGCTTGGTCGTACACTCACAATCATTCAATCAATCAATCAATTTGTAATAGTAGTTGCATATTTTTAGGCGCATCTTAAAAGCTTACCATCTATTTTTTTGTGTAATTACTGTAGTAACTATAAACAGCAATATTTAATTTTTTTTTTTTTTTTATATATATTAAAAATAAATTTTATTTATTTATTTTATGTAATTACAATCTAGTCTCCTGGACTAATGAGCAATTTGTTTCTGACTTAATTTACTAACTTAAATTAATCTATGGATTCTTCCCATTGGCATTCCACAGTGTTTGGTAAATTGAAGTAAACCACATCTTTGTTGTGGATTTTAGATCAGCATAATGCTGCTTAAACTGACAATCACACCAGCTCAAAAGGTTTGGTTCTTTTAAGTCTGCGAACTAAATTCGTGATGCTTAGGAGCTGAGTTGCCTCAATGTTCACATGTTGGCGGAGCCTTTCTTCGTGTCTCCGTGCTTTTTCCTGGATTTCATTTAAGATGAGTTTCATTTTAAGGTCACTATGAAGGTCATTGTTCCTGACATACCAAGGTGCATCAACGATGTTCCTTAATACCATATTCTGAAATCTTTGGATGATATTTACGTTACTCTGTTTGGTACAACCCCAAAGCTGAATACTATAAGTCCAAATCGGTTTCAATATTTGCTTATAAAGTAGAAGCTTGTTGTATGTTGATAAAGAAGAGTTCCTTCCCATCAGCCAATACATTTTTCTGTATTTAAGTCTTAATTCTTCACTTTTCTTCTTGACGTGTGCTTTCCATCGTAGTTTAGCATCCAGGGTCATGCCGAGATACTTAGCTGTGTTCGCATGCGGTATTATTTCCCGATTTATGGTAATCGGAATATGTTCGATTCGTCTGTTTGTAAAGTTGATGTGAACTGATTTAGCTTCATTTAGTTTTATTCTCCATCTTTTTGTCCATTTATATATTTGAGTTATGTATAGCTGATTGTAACTTCTGTGTTGATTCTTCGTTGCTTTTTCCAACAGCTAAGATCGCCGTATCAGCTGCAAAAGTTGCCACCGTGTTGTTTTCTAATGTAGGAAGATCATAAGTGTATAGTAGGTATAAAACCGGCCCTAATACACTGCCCTGTGGAACTCCTGCATTGATTTCTTTCAATTCAGAAAATGTATCATCTAACTTAATCCTGAAGAACCTATCTTTCAAGTATGATTCTAGTATCTTAGCAAATTGCATTGGTAGAAGATTCCTTAACTTGTGGTTAAGTCCTTCATGCCACACTCTATCAAACGCTTGTGCAACGTCTAGAAATACTGTTGAACAGACTTTTTTCTCCTCTAATGTTTTCTCAATTATACTGGTTATTCTGTGTACTTGATCAATTGTTGAGTGTTGGTTGCGAAAACCGAACTGATGATTTGGGATCAAGTTTTTACTCTCGATTATCGGATTTAATCTTTTTACCAGAAGCTTCTCAAAGAGTTTGGACATGACTGGCAATAGCGAAATTGGCCTATAAGACGATGTTATGTGCGGTGGTTTCCCAGGTTTTGGGATCATAATAACTTATGCAATTTTCCATAAGCTTGGTACACATTTGATTCTAAATGCTGCATTTATAAGATTGGTGAGTTTCACCAGAGCTTTCCTTGGCAGTTCTTTTAAGATTTCTGCAGTAATAAGATCGTTGGTGTTGTCGGTAGGATTTCTTTACTTTCTTGCACAGCTTGTTCAGTTATTATCTCGGCTTCCAACGTTTGGTCTTCATGTGGCTGGAATATTTTTTCGAGGTGTTCGGCAAATTCTCGAGCTTTGTCTTCATTATTTCTAGCCCATTTCTCACCTGCTATTTTTATTGGGGGAATCTGCATTATTGGTCTTTTGATTCTTTTGGTTGCTTTCCAAAGAGAATAATCAGTACTGTTATCATTAGTTAATTTTCTTAAATAGTTGCTGATTGATTCATCTTTCAATTCTTTGATCTCTCTTCTTAATTGTTGAGTGAGGTTGTTCAAATGAGTTTTATCTTGGGGGGCCCTTGTTTGTTGCCATACTCTTCTCGCTCTTCTTTTTTCTGCGAGGAGTTCCCTAATTTCCATAGGGTAATTGTTTCCCTTGATTTTCGTTTTAATTTCAGGAGTATTTTCCCAAGCTGATTGCTGTATATCTTTTACAAATTTGTGAACTTCTTTGTCTAATTGTTCTTCAGTCTTTAACGGAACCATTAAGTTAATTTTTTGTTCTAGCGATAGTCTAAAGCATGCCCAATTAGTGTGATTATTTACTAGGAATGGGTTTTTTTCTTTCTGAATGATTTTTTCAATTAACGTTAGAAGTATTGGTGAATGATCAGAGTTTAAGTCGTGGCTTTCATCTACTTGTACATAATTTACAGATATGTTCTTTATTATAAAGAAATCAATCAGATCTGGCACTTTGTTTGGCCAGTAGGTTGGTTTTCCAGTTGAGAGGGCTTCACAACTGCATTTTCTGATAGCTTTTAGGAGTTCTTTACCCTTAGTCGTTGTTAATCTGGATCCCCAGTGGACATTTTTTGCATTAAAGTCTCCTCCAAGTACAAATCGTTTTCCTAATTTACTGAGGAACTCGAGATAATCTTTTTCTTTCATTGAGTGCTTCGGTGGGCAGTAAATACTAGCAATACAAATAGAACTACTTTTGGATTTGACAATAACAGCAGTTGCTTGTATTTCTTCCGTTTCATATTTTAACTCCTCATAGTGATGAATACTATTTCTAATTATAACAGCACTACCTACTTTAGCAGTGTTTCCAGTATGAATAGTGTGATATATTTGATAATTTTTAAATTTAATGTTTGATTGTCTAGTGAAGTGTGTTTCCGTGATGAGACATACATCGATTTTTTCTGTGTCCAGGACCACTAACAGTCCTTGTTGATGTTGCATCAGTCCATTGGCATTCCAACATAAGATTCTAAGATCTTTGGCCATTTTTCTGTTTAGGGATGGCTCCCTTAGTGCTGTACTCTAGTTTCTGTAATCGCTCATCAAATGTATTTAGTCTGCTTAAAATTAATTTAAGTGTTTGACTTATATCGTCATTTTGAGCAGTTTTACCTGGATTTCCGTTGCTCATCATTACTTGAGCATAAGTCATTTTACCAAATTGTCCTTGAGTAGTTCCCGACACTCTACGATTTACTTCGGGTCGGTTCATCTTAACCGCTTGTTTCCTGAATGAACTTGGATTTTTAGCAATCACGTTCTTATTTTTGATATTTTGCAATTCAATAGCAACGCTGCATCCTCTGTAGTTAGCCGGATGGTTTTCTCCACAGTGAACGCATTTAGGTTGAACATTTTGGGCTTTTACACAATCTTTGGTATGATGTTTACCTAAACATTTGACAAACCTAGGTTCCCTGTTGCAATATTTTTGTGTATGTCTATAGGCTTGACATTGTTTACATTGTGGTATAAGCTTAGATCTTCTTAGAGGCTGAATAACCACTTTGCACCCCAAGATGTACTTAATTTGTAAAAATTTTTTGATATCTTCATCAGTATCGAAGGTCAACATAAACATGTTGAGAGGTACTTTGCCTCTCCGTTTTAGCTTAATCGATGCTTCAGTTGCTTTAAATCCTTTTGCTTTCAGGTCATCAATTATTTTATCTGGTTTACACGTAGAGTGTAAGTTTTTAGCCATGACCCTAATTGGTCTGGTTTGTTTATCTTCAAACGTGTGCCAAGCACGTTTTTCTTCATTTAACATTTTTGTCATTTTTCTGTATGTTTCAGCATCTTCAAAGTTTATTTTGATGGTGTTTTCATTAATAACCTTTGCATTAAACTTATCAGTAGCAGTTATTGTTTTTATTTTCTCATAGAGTACATCGTAGTCTTTGACTTCATCTATTACTATTGGTGGTGGTGGAGGTATTTTTTTGGTTGTTTCTGGATAATATTTGGAACATTATCCTTTAATTGAGGTGGGGAGGGCGTATTATTCCGTCTCCTTTTTTTTCTCCCACCTTTAACTCTAATCCACTCAGTTTCTCGAGCTAGTTCTTCTTCATCCGTATGATACTCTTGTGGAGTTGTATTCTGGTTAGGAGTAGAACCGATGTCCTCCTTTGGCTTAAGAGCTTTAACTTCGTTTTCAAGCGTCTTCATACGCTCCTGCATCCATGCAATTGTAATATTCAGTTGCTTATTTATATTTTTGGCTTCAACTAATGCATTATTAGCTTTACACAATTCATTGTGAAGCTTTTCTTCGTTTGTAGAACGAGTGATGTGGCTGCTGGCCCCAATGGAGGGACTACCGCCTCTTATCGGAGAATACGCGACTTTGTTACTCCTCTGGAAGGGATGTGAATTATCCTTTTCTGTTTCACTCAAATGAGCTTGTTTATTCACTAACATGTCTTGGGATTGGTTAAAATAATTGTAGTATAGCAATGGCTGGTCTCCCCCAGAATCCATGAGACCGACCTCCGAAGAGGGTGGATTTACCTGAGCAACATGTGTACCACCTGGGGTATTAGTTTCCTTATTTGTTCCGCTCATTGCTCATTTATAGTGTACTACACTCGCCTCTAGTATTTCGCCGATGCTTCACATCGTTGCCCGGGTGTTACCACGTGGAGGTATACTAGACACATTTGGTGGTTTCTACATAGTTGCAGCGTTGGAATATAGACCACGAGATACATGGCTATAGACGGTCAACCCCTACTCTATTGAGACGCACCCAACACCCATATTTAATTTAAAGTAAAATATTTGGTTAGTACATAAATAATAAAAAAATAATAAAAAAACTTTAAAAAAACTAAAAAATTGGAAAGAAAAACTTTAAGGAGAATCGAACCAAAGACTTTTGTAGTCCTAGTCCAGTGCGGTACATACCACTGAAAGCCAAATCATAAAAGAAATCAAATTTAATTGTCATTGTGATTTTGGTACGTTACAGCCTGACCAACAGAGTCCGGGGTTTCCTTAAGTTTATTGATATTATTATATATTCCAATCACTTCAGAGAAATCTTTTAGCACGTAAATAATTCAAAGAAATTATGTCTAGTTGTCAGTTTCATTCGTGTTGGTTGCTTTGGTTTACTTTATGGTTTCGATAGAAAAAAAATTTAGAAAAACCCTAATTGTCTAATGCTGCCATCTTAAAGCTTTAGGATACAAAATTTTATACTTTTCAATTCCTTATGATGCATTGAAATGCCGCTATAAAATAAATTTTTTTTTTTTTTTTTTTTTTTTTTTTTAAATAAAAAATAAATAAATAATGCAAAACGTCCTTGGTGAGAATCGAACCCGATTTTTTTTTGGAAATGATTAAATATCGAATGAAATAATTTGCTGTATCAGTAGTTTTACAAAATTTATTACATACTCATTGTTTTACAATACAAAATTTTATGTTTTTCAATTCGTATTAAACCAATAAAATGCGGTTATGAAAAAAAAATATTATTGAGCATCGAACTCGAAACGTTTTCACCTACATAATTATATCACTTAACATCGTCAACATATCACTTATGCTACTGAGTTACACAATTTGGCGATGTAAATTGGAAATATAAGAAAAGCGTTCAAGAGAGATTGACCTTGAAGGAGGTCACATTTTCAAAATCGAAGGAGAATGGAACCGCCTAGATTTTTTTTTGTGATTTTTAGAGCTATATCATGAGGCTCTAGGGCATTGGGAAGTAATTTTCCATTACAATTTTAGAAAATTTAGTACAACTTAAGCATCGTATTATAAGAGATTTTATAAAAATTTTTGGTTCTTTGATTTCAGATAATTTTTACACGTGCTACAGTGGAAACCGATAAGTAACCATTTTTTGGGAAGGTCATGCTACAACACGTATAAACAATTTTTTTTTGTACATTAAAACACAATAAATAAAGTGTCAAAAACCTTAAGTTGCTTATTTACTTCCTTCTATCAAAAAAAAAAATTCAAGAAAATCACCTTATTTTTTGGTCGCTTGGTGAGAACCTCCCCTTAAGGTTTTAAGAACACTACTACATAATTTCCTTTAACGAATATTCAATATTTATTGTATACAGATCGAAAGTTTTAGTCGCGATGTTCGCACAAAACTTTTTGGTTGGTGACCTTCCTCTAATGATAAATTAAATAAATTAGACCCAGCTAACGAAATTTACTTTTCTTAAAATATGTTACCTTAAAAATGGGTGTTTATTTGTTTTTTTTTATTTTAAACACAATTGTTTATAAGTATAAACTTTGATAGTATAAAATAAGTATCATTAGGTGTTAAACCAATTCTCTTACACCATAAACTTTATTTTTGAAAATTAAAAGAGATTAAACTGATTACAGTTAGCTATTTGTATCTCATTTTATTCGCTTCAACAGCAAGCACCATTATTAATTTACAAAAGAAGAAAAAAAATATTCCGTCAATAAAATACAATTACAGTTTCATTTTGTTACAAAATTTCGTATATTTTGTTTTCTAAATTATATATTTTCAGATCGTTCAATTATGTAAATTAGTTGAAAGTTTCATAAGTAAATGTTATTATTAAATTATTGTCGTTTTGCCAATATTTTGTTGATCTTAAATTTAATGAATTTAAAATTAAAGCTTATAAAATAAAAAGTATAAATCCAGATTTAGTATTATGCTATAGTTACTAATTTGGTAACGACCAAAATGATGATATTAAATGCTTTTTCGGATGACAAACAACATTATGTTTAACAAGTTAATGTTTTTTTAAACATCTACCGTAATTAAACATTTATAAACAAATTTTCAAAACTTTTTTTGTTCCTTCTTGTTATTGTAATAAGCTTCAGCAAATTGAAACCTTAGGCGCTATAACAAATTTATACTATTACGATGTCGTCTCTTAAATTTATTTAACTAAAAGTGTTTTGCATCCCATCTACTTTAATATATTTTTTATTTTATATAACATTTAAACGAAATTGCAAAGAGAAACTGTTAACCGAGACGCACATGTTTTAAGGAATTAGGTACACTCATGTAGCGAGAAGCAGAAATTAAAAGAATATTATAAATACCTTAAGAACAATGTTAAAATACGAATGAATAAAAATGTTATCAATTCAAATCCCAAAAGACTAAATTTTAATGTAAGAATATAAAGGATACTTTTATTATTACAATGTTTCCTGTGGGTTAAATGGAACAATTTATATACTTAAGACTATACATACATCTTGCCTGTTTTTTTGTGCATATCAAATTTCATTTTATAGGTGAGGTAGTGAAAAATACGAAGAAATAAATAATTCATAAAAAAAAAATAATAATTCTTGTACATCACAGATATTACACCACAATACAACTTTAAAAAATTAGTATATTAAATATACTACCATATATTAAATTATTAATGTACCAAGGCTTATAAAAATGCAAAGTGTACAAAACTACTCGTATTTTAGGCGTAATTTTAAGTTTTACGATACAAATAAAATTTTTGAAAATATGTTTCGTCTTTGGATATTTTTTGAAATAAGTAGTACATCAATTCTTCGATTTTTGAAATTTTAAAAATGCAAGCGTAATGTTAAAAATAAACCATAGAATGTACGAATTTTCGTGTTTAGTTTGTATACAGAAAAAATTAGTTTTAACTCCCATTCTTTCCAGAATTTTAGACATTACCTTACAGCCTAGCCTAATAAATTTTCATAAACTTTTCAAAAAACATTCAACTTTGGGTAAGGGGCGCCGGTTTAGATGGTCTTAATATACTAGCCCAAATGCCAACCTCACCTGCACGTGGTACTTCCTGCTAATTAACTAACGAGGCTCTGGCGACCGAGATACGGCGGAATAACCGACTACCGAGAACATAGCAAATGATGTTCTCTTCAACGACCCACTACCAACTTGTACTGGTTAGGTTGGTAGTTGATACATAACCAGTTTTAAAGCAATGAATACAACGCAAAAAGGAAACAATACCCCAGGTGGTAAACCAACTACCCAGTTGGCTAATCCACCCTCTTACGAGGCTGGCTCAATGGATTCTGGGGTGAGCCAATCATTGCTAAACCCATTCGATAGAAGTTCAATGTTGTTAAGATCACCAAACCATCATACTAACTAACTCTGCAAATCAGCAGAAAGACGAAAACGCTGAACTCTGTCGAAAACTCAGTGAAGTAGATGTACTTTTAACCCAACTAAGAAGCGAAATTGAAAAACTAAAAAAAGAAAATGAAGAATTAAAGAAGCCCAAACCAATGGAGATTTCTGAAAACCCGCTAACTTGTTATAATGAAACAAGTACTCACACCAGTTATAACAATGAGTTCCATACTGATGAAGAGGATCTCATGAGAGAAACAGATTGGGTACTGAAAAGGAAGAAAAGACCTACCAAAAAACGAAAAGCAAAATTCTCGCCTGAAGTTGGAGATCATTCGCAAGCTAATGTATTAGTAACTGGTGATACTAATACCAAACGAGCTCACCAGCAACAGCAACAAAATCGGCAACAAAAGGTTGTACCGAAAGAAAAGGCGCCTCCGCCAATTAATGTAATCGACATAACAGAATTTGCTAGTATACAATATATAATGAAATCAGTGACAGCTAAGGAATATAGAGTAGTGTCACTAAACAATAACGTGTGGAAAATCAATACACCAGATTCCGATACATACAGAGCTCTAGCAACAAAGCTCAATGCGGAAGGTAAATAATGGTTCACATACGAAGATAAAAACGAACGCGCAATTAAGGTTATGGTCAGAGGCCTTCATCCAACGTGTAAGAAGGAGGACATAATTGAGGACCTAAAGGCAAGAGATCTGCAAATAGAAGATGCAGTAAACATCCTAAAACGAGAGAGAGGTGAGAACAATCAAGTCAAAAAAAGGGGGCTTCTCTCTTCATGCTTACGTTTAACAAAAAGGAGAAAGTTGAAAACATCTTCAACATCAAGGCAATTCTCAATATGAGGGTTAAAATAGAACCGCTTAAGAAAAACACGAGGCTAATACCTCAATGCAAAAAATGCCAAGGTTTCAATCACACGCAAAAATATTGCAGACGGGAGCCAAGATGCGTAAAATGTGCTGGAAAACACAACGCGAAAGAGTGTACAGAAAGTAGAAACACCCCTGCAAAATGTATAAACTGTAAAGGGCATCATCCTGCAAATTATAGAGGCTGTGAAGTAGCCAAAGAACTTCAAAGACTAAGAAACAAAACGCATCAGTTTCCTCAAAAGCCTAGGGTTACCAGAGAAGAGAAACCAACTAAAACCCAAGCGGAGCCAAAACCACCAGGTATTGGTACAGAGCGGAAAAGTTATTCACAAATTGTACAGCAATCATCTAATGCTAGGAATGATAACCCCTTTGAAAGGATTTGTCGAAGCATAGAAGCCATAAATATAAGGCTAGCAAAGCAAGAACGTGGTCTAGAAGCTTTATATAAGCGCCTAGATATGCATCAAACCTTGAACGAGGAAACAGCCCTCATATACTAAAATGAGCAGATCATTAAGAATTGTCACATGGAACGCGAACGGGCTAGCGCAACATGTTCCAGAGCTAGAAATTTTTCTAAATTTAGACAAAATAGATATCTGCCTTATATCGGAGAGCCATTTGACAAAAACATCATTTATTAAAATACGTGATTATGAATGTTACCATGCTGTTCACCCAGGAGGAAAACCCAGAGGAGGATCAACAGTAATAGTGAAAAAGAATCTCAAACACTATGAAGAACCTAGTATAGAAGAGGAAAGTATGCAAGTTAAAACCATAAAAGTTGAAACTAACAATAATAATGAATACAGTATTTCCTCTATCTACTGCCCTCCACGCTATAATCTTAACAAAGAAGATTATAATAGACTCTTTAGATCACTAGGATCCAATTTTATTATTGGTGGTGACTTTAACGCAAAAAACACCTATTGGGGATCAAGACTTACAACCCATAAAGAAAAAGAGCTATTCGGTGCCGGACGAATAAATAACTGCGAGTTCCACTCTGGAGGTAAACCAACATACTGGCCTGCTGATATAAATAAAATACCAGATCTCATTGATTTTTATGTAACGAAAGGGATCTTCGAGGATTACATGTGCATCGAAAACAGCGAAGGGATATATTCCGATCATACACATGTTATCATGACACTCAGCACAATGATAGTTAATAACGATAACCTGCCTAAATTAACAAATAATAGAACTAACTGGGACCTATTCCATGAACTAATTGAAATGCAAATAAATCTACGAGTGCCGATTAAAAGACCGATACAGTTGGAAGACGAACTAGAGGTATTTAACAGTACTATTCAACAAGCAGCATGAGCAAGTTCTCCTGCTAGTCACACCGAATCCCGTAGGAATCAAAATTATCCTATTGAAGTCAGGGAGTTAGTTAGAGAGAAACGGCAGGCAAGAAAGACCTGGCAAAGGACACGCGCCCCGGAAAACAAAAAATTCGTCAATTTTCTATGCAATAAACTAAAACAACTTATAAAAGAAATTAAGAACGAAACTATTAACAAGTACTTAAATGGTCTCACCGAACATAAAGATACTGACTACTCTCTTTGGAAAGCAACAAAGGGATTAAAAAGAACCAAAACGCATGTGCCTCCTATTAAAAATGGGGAAGGAACCTGGGCCAAAAGCGACAAGCAAAAAGCTATTTTATTTGCAGCTCACTTGGAAGACACCTTTCAACCGTTACCTAGGCAAACAGCAGATGAAAACATAATAAAAATTAGCAAAATTGATGAATATAATATTCGATGTGTAACATTACAGGAATTAAAAAAGGAGATCAAGTGTAATTTGAACGCAAAAAAAGTTCCAGGATATGATTTAATTACTGGACAAGTCGTAAGAGCCATTCCCGAGAAAGGACTACGAAAATTGGTTCAAATTATCAATGCTGTCTTCAGTCTAATATATGTCCCACGGCAATGGAAGGTTGCTGAAGTAATTATGATCCCCAAACCAGGCAAACCAGCGAACGATAAAAAGTCGTACAGACCGATTTCACTACTTCCTGTAATTTCAAAATTATTTGAAAAATTATGCTCAAGAGACTCAAGCCAATAATAGAGGAGAGAAATTTGATTCCACCACACCAATTTGGATTTAGAGAAAATCACTCTACGATAGAACAAGTTCACAGAATAACGGATATAATCGAAGACGCACTTGAGAATAAGAAGATATGCTCCAGCATCTTCTGAGATGTAGTACAAGCTTTCGACAAAGTTTGGCACCAAGGACTTGAATTTAAATTGCATCGAGATCTACCTAAGCAGTCCTATATCAAATTTTTAAATCTTATATCGCAGACCGATATTTCCGTGTAAAATACAACTTAGAGTACTCTGAACTAATGAGAATATCAGCAGGCATACCACAGGGTAGCGTACTGGGTCCTATATTGTACATCATGTACACCAGAGATATGCCAAATACAGAAGGTGCCACCATAGCAACATTTGCAGACGATACAGCTATTCTGGCGACTGGAAAGTGTATATCAGAAGCAACGACCAAACTTCAAAAAGCAACCGACACAGTGAGTAGCTGGACAAAGAAATGGCGCATTAGCCTAAACGAAGCAAAATCGGTTCACGTAAACTTCACAAACCAGAAAGTTTACTGGATTCCAGTGAAACTTAATTCAAGGCCGGTTCCAAATGCAAATACAGCCAAATACCTCGGCATGACTCTCGATTGCAAGCTTAGATGGAAAGAGCATGTTAAAAAGAAAAAAGAAGAATTGAACATTAAATATAGGAAAATGTTTATTTATTTATTTCTTCTTTACAAACATTTTTAATAAAACACCAACCCCATACTTACACAATCTATTTTGAGCTAGAGGCTCATTCATAATAGATTGTGCAAGATGAGGTGTGGATTAATACAATTATAGATTTACTAACAAAATTTCCCAGTCCAGCCTTTCAAATCTATCCTGTAATACGGCAAGGTACTGCTGCTTCGAAATTTTTTTTTTGTTTTTATAAATTCGATGTTATATACATATTCTATTACCAGATGTTTGAATTGTTCCAATCGAAGCGATCAAGAGGATTTATTTCGGGCTTTTTCAAAAGTCATAACATCGATGTACGGCAACATTATTAAAAAATCTGTAACAAATCGTTTCGCGAGTATTGCAACGTTCCTTACGGCTCGATCGCGAAGATTTGATGCGGTTTGTTCATTGTTGTTGTTGCATTTTTTTCATTTATACAAAAATATGTAAACAGCATATTTACAAAATTCTACGTAATACAAGGCAAGCAGCAAAATGCACACAGTAACGTGACTTCTTCGCATAATATCTAGGTATAGGTAATTCCATCCATATCTTTATAATCTTCTTTTTGTTGTTTCCGATGCGTTATGTGCTATATATGTGCTTCTACCATTTTTTATAATTTGCCTAAAGGTTTGAAAGGTCCCTGGACTTGAGGGAGTCTAGTGTAATGTTTTGAATTTTAATTTAAGTTTTAGAAAAATACAAGTTTATAATTTTGTGTAGAATATTAAAAAAAGAAATCCAATGTATTGGCTAATAGGTAGAAACTCTGAGCTTACAATACATAACAAATTGCTATTATATCAGCAAATACTTAAACCAGTATGGTCATACGGTATTCAACTTTGGGGTTGTACCAAGAAGACAAATGTACAAATGATTCAATGATTTCAAAACAAAGTGCTGCGTGGCATTGTAAACGCACCATGGTACATTAAAAATGATAACCTCAATAGGGACTTAAACATGGAATATGTAAGTGAAGAAATACAAAATCATGCGAAGAAACACATTCAGCGGATATCTCGGCACCAAAATGCAGACATACGAAGTTTGTTGGATACCACCAATGCAGTAAGAAGACTTCAAAGGCAGAAACCTTTGGAATTGGGCAGTTGTATTTAATTAGGATAGAGAGAAATAATTACTATGTAAATTCAAACGGGAGTAACCATTGGGCTACTGCCCGTCAAATGTGAATCTTCATTTAAGAAAGATAAATTACTAAATGATTTGTAAATCAGTTGTAATATTAAATAAAGGAAAAAACAAAAAAAAAAAAAAAAAAATTAATTTCGAAACAATCTTTCGTAAAACAAAATTAGATAGGTATCTTAGTATTTATTCAAATACAATTATATTTAGAACTGTTTTTCTGTTTTAATTAATAAAGTTTATGCAAAATTGATAATCAAATTCAAAGTAATTAAAAAATACGTTCAATGTAATTAACAAGTGCTAAGCCCTCATTTTGAATGTCCAACATAATGTCTCTTATTTCGAAAATATTTGAAATTTTCATTCAATGTCCTTGGAAATAGAGTTCCACAAGATTACAGTCTAAAAAGATAATATAAATGATAAAGAATACCTTTCTGAAAGCTTAATTTTGTATTTAGCAAAAATTGTAAAAATGGACATAGCACTTGTGTGCTTCAAGGTATCAATACGTATAAAAATTGCTTTAAGGTATCAATACGTACAACAATTCATAATGTTTATTTCAAAATTCTTACTCAAACTTTATATTCGATATCTCAATATATTGTTTCTGGACTATGTGGTGGTCTGCACGCTCATAACTTTAAGAAATATTTGTGTATTGCGCTCTTTATTGTAAGGACGTGACTAATCCTGTGTACGCATTTCCTAGATATTAAACATTTTGAATTTCGTTCTCTCAATCCTTGTGTTTCCTTCGATTTGAAATAAATCTTGATATAGTTCATATTCATTACTTATTTGTCTTTCAATGTTAGTCAGAGAAAAAAGAAACAGTTTTGTGCAGCGAATAATTACCGGTGATGAAAAGTGGATAATTTACGATAACCCAAAAATGATATAACATTGGGTAAGTCCGGGAGAGCTGACCGTCTTGGCAAAGCCAAACATCCATACGAAAAAGTTTCTGCTTTGTGTCTGGTGGGATAAGAAAGGCATAGTATACTACGAATTGCTATAACCAGGTCAAACAGTCACTGCGAATCGATACAACGCGCAACTAAACAAAAATAGCCTAAATTCTAAGGCAAAAGCCACCGAAATACGCGTCAAAACGAAATATGGTCATTCTTTTACATGATAATGCACGGCCGCATGTGGCAGCGTAAACAACAAAAAAAACAGTTTTGGAACCAGACTGGGAAGCATTACTATACCCTACGTATCGACTACCACATCTTCCGGTCAATGCAACATAGTTTGTCTGGTCGGCATTTCAACAATCTCGCCGATGTACAAAAATGGATGGATACATTTTTTAAGACAAAACCAGCCCGTGGGATTTATTTGTTGCCAGAATGTTGGCAAGGAGTTGTTAAATCAAATGGAAACTACTTTAATGAATATATTATTTTTAATCTGGTATATATATGCATGTATATGTGTTTGAATTTCTTAAAAAAGCCACACGAATTTATGTATAGACCTAATAATTATTAAAAAGTTTTTTTTTTGTAATTTAACTTTATTGATTTCATTCCAGAATTTTAGTTTTTTTAAAAAAAAAAAAAATCTGTTAACGAAATTTCGATTTACTGCAATTTTCGGGGAACGAATTATATTGGTAAGCGAGGGATTGGTTTTCCTAGCGGTTCGCAATTTGGATAATATGAACAAAAGAAAACAGAAAGTTACATATACATATACATAGATTTAAACGAATCAGAATTTAAATTTATATTCATCTATATATAAAAACTTAGAGTTACTTCGTTATACCTTGTAGAAATAAAATATACAAGGCTAACTAACACCTCAAGAGGTGATCAGAACTTCGGTCAATTCAAGTACCAAATCAATCCATAACGGAATCTCTTATGTCAATTTTCAGCTCAACCTCCAACTCAATTTTCAATTAAGCCTCCAACTCAATCGCTATCACCAAATTAACCGCCAATCCAACTTTCAACACAATCTCCAAATGAACCCCAAATCAACTTTAAAATCAACCCTTAACCTAACCCCAAATAAAACCTTACATAATTCTCCAACCGAGCAACTCACGCAATCCCAATGCAAGCTAACTAAACCATAACTCGAAATTTGACATCCGCAACGGAAATGGGATTCTAAAATTATTTTTAGATAAAGTTCTAGAAAATGGCCAAGAATGATGGAATATGGAACTTGCCTGTTTCTTAACCGATTGCGATGCAATTTGACATGATTGTTGGACCTTTTGGGATTCTAAAATGATTTTTAGATGAAGTTCTTTAATTTCGCCAATTAGGGCCAAACATGCCTATTTCTTAACGGATTTGAGTGAAATCTGACATCCGCGATGAAAATGGAACACTAAAATAATTTTTAGATAAGGTTTTGGAATATCGCTAATTAGGATGGAACTTGACTATTCAAGTACAAGTCGTTCTCAAAATACCATGGTACAGACATCCAGACAGACGGACGGACATTTTTTTTGCTTTTTTAGATTTTTGCTTTTTTAGGTTCAGGGACTTTCTAAACGTCGAGAAAAGTGGTTCTGGACCAACCAAATTTTTGGTAATTTTTGACAGGATTTCAATACTTTGGTCTTTTTATACCGAAGTAATAAAGTATTAAAAATATTATTATTGGCACCAGCCAAAATGCTAGCCCCAGATCCTATATCTGAAGCGGAAAAACATCAAAAACGGTCAAAACAAGCACAGAGGATGACAGAGAAGACCCAATATCACTGAAGAGCAAAAGGCTCAGGAACGTGCAAAAGCAGCACAAATGATGGCACAGAGAAAGGTCAATCAAACGGAATAGCAAAAATCTAGGGAACGTGCAAAAAGACACAAATTGTGGTAAAAACTAAGCAAAACAGAAACTGAGCACGAATATCAAAATCCGATTCTATCTATGTACCACAGTTTTAGTAGCACCAATGACAATTGAATGGAAAGGCTGTGGATCTTTGAATTTTGAATGACAACGGATGAAGCTAAATCTGATATCGAATGGCCTACAGCTAATTACAGATCGAATGGCCTACAGCTAAGATACAGGGTGTCAAATATTTAAAAAATTCATGCATTGTATTTCTTGCTATAGAAAAAAAAACTAAATTCCGAAAATTATCAAGTTGGGCTTATTTTACAGATAAATAGATAGACATAAAATAATTATAAAAATGGTACCATGTTTCAATTCGTATTTTTCAAAATGGCCGCCGAAACATTCTTTTTCAATTTTCTCAAAATTGCATCTTTGTTTTTATCTTTTCCTCAGTTAGTTCCATTAAACATACTAACAAATCAGCGTAACATCTCGGTTCGTTTTCTTGCAAAGTACGCGTAAGAATGACAATCTACACCTTTTTTATTCTTAAACGTGTACAATTTACAAATTTTTTTGTATCTCAAAATAAAACTTAAAACGAAGTATGAGAATATTCCCTTTTTTGAGTTTAAAAATCAGCAGCAGTTTACTTTTTCATTGAAAAGTTGGTGAAGTTCTTGAAAACTAAAACTCCTGATTTATCTAAAATTTATTATATTAATGAAGGAAGTCACACATTATAAAAATAACATAAAAATTATTATATATATATATATATATATATATACATATATATATATATATATATATATATATATATATATATATATATATATATATATATATATATATATATATATATATATATATATATATATATATATATATATATATATATATATATATATATATATATATATATATATATATATATATATATATATATATATATATATATATATATATATACATATATTTATATATATATATATATATATATATAGATATATATATATATATATATATATATATATATGTATATATATATATGTATATATATATATATATATATATACATATATATATATATATATATATATATATATATATATATATATATATATATATATATATATATATATATATACACTGTATCAAAAAATTGTCCGTACAGTACTCGATTAAGGAAACATCAATGAAAAATACAATTAAAAAATAATAAAATAATTCAATCTTTATTTTTAATTAATTCAAAAAATATTTGAAGAACAGACAATAATAGGTAACATGATAAAAATTCATTTAGTTTTTTGTTAATCATTATTTGATATAAACACAGCCTAAAATTACATCAATTATTTGCCCGTACAGATAAAAAATTCATTGAATTACGGTAAATAGACTATATACTAATATTTGGTTTGCTGGCCCTTGGCTGCAATCACACTCTGTAACCTCTTTTTCATCGAGCAAGCTAACTTCTGTGTCAGTTCGGGGTCAATTTTCTGCCATTCCTCTATTATGACGCGTTTCAAGTCTTCCTTACTGCTTATTTGGTGTTTTCGAATTTTTCGCTCTAAGTATGCCCATAAGTTCTCGATGGGATTAAGATCTGGCGATTGAGGAGGATGAGGAAGGGTTGTTTTTACATTATATAACAACCATTCTTTAATCAGCTTCGAGGAATGCTTTGGATCATTATCGTGAATGAAACAGAAGTCTTTCCCATGTCCCAAATTCTCAGCACTGGCTAATAAATTGTCCTTCAAAATGTTTAAATAGCCAAACCGATCCATAGTAGTTTCTATAAAAGTTAGATTTCCAACACCTTTTGCACTAAATGCTCCCCACACCATGACATTTCCGCCCCCATGCTTCACACTCGGCCGCAAATTTTTTAACTCCAGCTCAGTGTTGGGTTTTCGCCACACCACAACTCGCCCATCTGAACTGAAAACATTGAATTTACTTTCATCTGAGAAAATCACATTTTCCCAGAATCGCTCAGGCTCGTTTCTATATTTTAAAGCATATTCCAATCGTTTTTTGATATTTTTGGCCGATATGTATGGTTTTTTGCGCGATGCACATCCTCGATATCCTTTCTTATGCAAAACATTTCTTATTGTTTGAGGATTCACTGTGATATTTTCACGTTGAAATAGGTTGGCAGCCAGCGTTGGTGCACTAAGCTTTGGATTATTTTTAATTGCTCTCTCCACTAGGCGTATTTGACGTTCGTTCAATTTAGGTTTACGGCCACGCCCTGGAGTCATCTCTAGGGATCTCATTTTTTTGAACTTCTGTAACACGTATTGAATTGTAGAGCGCGGTCGATCAACAATTTTTGAAATTTCAGATAAACTTTTACCTTCAGTTTTCAATTTAACTATTATTTTTTTAATTTCAATTCTAATTTTCATATGAGAAGCAGACATTTTATTAAATTTAAGAAACTTGCTTTCAAATTATCAACTAATATGCACTACAATATATTTTCAACTAATATGCACTAAAATATATTTTTTGGTTACTATTTCTGTCGTAAATTACCGTTAAGTAAAAATAAAAATACTATAGATAGATTTTTTAAAGAATTGATTGAGTGTACGGAGAATTGTTTGATGCAATATTAGGTCGGGGTTATAGAAAATAATATGTAACAAAAAACTAAATGAATTTTTATCATATTAACCTTTATTTTCTGTTTTTTGAATATTATTTTAATTTATTGAAAGTAAAGAATTAATTTTTTAAATTGTTTTTTATTGTATACTTCATTGATATTTTCTTAATTGTGTACTGTACGGACAATTTTTTGATACAGTGTATATATATATATATATATATATATATATATATATATATATATATATATATATATATATATATATATATATAGTGAAATTACCGATATTTTTTTAATTTGGTAACATTACCGGTAACATGGGTAAAATAGGTAATACGATTTTTATTCTATATTTTGATTCCCCTTTCTACCAAGAAAGAGTTTTAAAATGTTGACATATGTACAAAAGAGGGACAGCTACTTGATCTGCATCTAAACATATTTAAATATTTCAGTTCAAAAATAAAAATAAGGAATATTGTATTTCAGTGTAAAACAGTAATCAGTGAATAATACATTTTCTATATTATTCCGAGGATATCGTAGAAGCCTTCATAACTGACTGCACTTCGTCTTCGATAGCCAACGCCTTCAAGGCATATCTTGTTTTAATCAAACTTGAGAGAGAGATTACAAAAGAATTCCATCGCGTTTGTACAGGCAGCTTAAGTGCAATATACTGTGATTTGCGGTCGCGTTGTATGCGCTCGAAGGTAGCATGCGAAATATGTGAGTTTTTTAATTCCGAAACCATCCGTACGACTTAAGATTTCAATCTGTTGATAGACTTAATCTTGAAGATATCGACAATGAGCAGTTTGAGTCCATGGCAGATGCACCCATACTCAGTAATATGAGAATAGTTTTTATTAACCATTTTTCGGGCCACTTTTATATTTGCTCCATTATCAGTAATAATCCCAATAAAATTATAAACCCCAACGTCTTTCAACACCGCTTCAATTTCCTCGAAAAGAAACTTAGCCGTATGACGATTCTCCTTAGTGTGGGTAGATTTGTAGAAAACGGGCTTGGGTGTATTGATGACATAATTTGGTATGGAGTCCCCTGCGTATGTTTGACCAAGCATCCGTCTGCAACGTCAGTATAAAGGCGCCGGCAGTTTGCGCTAAACTCGCTTTTCGACGCGATGGTACTCAAGGCTTAACAATGGATTAGAAAGTTGGTATCGTGAAGGAACTTCATATGACGGTCGCAATTTCTTGAATAAATCGAGCCAAGCCGAATTTTTAGTTAAGCTTAGTGGAGCACCAGAACGAATATTGCTCGAGCTAATAAAAATGATGTAGTAGATTATTATACTATGCAGCAAAAGATGGTGTAGTAGATTAATATTGTACATAAAGATGTATAATCCAGTGGTGTCACAACTCTTATTGCAATTAGATTAGTTGAGTTGCTTCGAAAGGTTGTTTTTGATTTATGTTACCGATATTACCACGGTAACAACATTTTGGGTAATATTACCCAAAATTACCTATTTTACCGGTAATATTACCCATGAGAATATTACCATTTACATCACTATATATATATATATATATATATATATATATATATATATATATATATATATATATATATATATATATATATATATATATATATATATATATATATATATATGACAACCTAAGTGTCAAAAAGCTTGTTTTTGTGACTTTTGCAATTGAAATAACTCATAGCCAAAAAGAGTTAAGGCAAATCTACAACTACAAAAACATTAGAAATATAAGAATCTGCTGTTATAAAATGAGAAGAAATACAAGTTATGCATTCTTATAAAATTCCTAGATTGTGCATAATGAGAACTTATGAGACTGACTTAATTTTTTTTATGCTTACTATTTGGTTTGGATACGGAATAAAAATATAATAAATTATATTAACATTGTATATACTAATACATGCTGTTTTTTGTTATTAGGGACAAACATCACAGCTGTAAAAAACAGTGATTTTTGTTTGTTATGGTGACGCATGTAATCCACACATAGTTTGTGTTTGTGAAGAAAAAATAAAACTTGGGCCATGGATTCCATTTTAGAAACCGTTTCTAGCCCTAAACTCCAGAAAGGCTAAAAAATATAAAACAATCTGTTATTTTAGCATCTCTCAATAAAACGCCGATAATAATAAAAAATAAATACGATATCAAATATTTGTTCATGTTGAATATTGTTTTTGTACATAAGTTCATATTTTGGAATTTAAATACATACATTTACATCAATAAGTGTGAACGTCTTAAGGTGGCTATCTATGTTGTAAACTTACCTAGAAATAAAAAACAAACATGTCCGTGTTAATTTATTTATGAAAATTAAAAAAAATGTGATTTTAATACAAGATGGATACAAAATTAAAAAATTAATTAGTTATTTATAAGTAATCTGCAATCTAGACATTGTAGTATAATTTATAAGCAATATTTTTCAGATGTCAAAAAATAGATTTTTTCAATAAACACCATTAAGGCCCGATTGCACGAAAACGCAAAGTAAATTAATCCTCGAACTAATTGTAATTTGCATTGTAAGAATGACGATAAACAAGAATATAAATCGGTGGTTTTTATGTTTTCCACAGTTTCTCTAGCCTCTTTTTGTATCTGAAACAGAGAGTACAAGTTTTTGTTGTTTTTTTTTTTTATTTTTTTAAATTAGCAGAAGAATTTGGAATAACACATGAATTGAAAATTATAATGTATATTTAAAAAGTGTTGATAGGTACAGTAATTGTCACCATCACATTATTTAGCATTTTTCTCCCGATTCCTACTTTAATAATTATAAACGTTGGGTTCAATAGAAAATTTCATTCTTTCTCCTTCGCATTTTCAAAAAAATTTGCCATTACTTTTTAGTGTCTCGTCAAACGTCACAGTGAAAACATTGCCTCAGATTTTTTCTTTTCTTCTGTAAAAATTGACTGAATGTAAACAAGGAATGCGATAAATGTAAGTACTTTTAAAATAATATTTAATTTAAGTATTTATTAGTGTTTTATTACATTTATCAAGATATAAGTATTAATCTATAAAACAATAAAGAAATTAGTGAAAAATATGATAAATAAATAAATAATCACGGTGTCAATAACTGCAACTGAATTTAACATAGTTTTAATTATAGACATTAGCATGTCAATAACAGGTACTTCTGTGCAACAATGATTGACACTTAATGTTCAAAATATATATTTACGTTGGTACTGTTATTGAAAATAAATATTTAAATAAAAAACAGATTAATTTAAACATAAGTAAATATTATTATTTTGTGGTTTAACAGTATTTCAATGTTTTTTTATTGATAAGTTTTTAACGATGCCGAAGAACCGAGGAGCTTATGGTGAAGAAATTCTTCAAGTAGCTTTGAATGAAATCCACAAATAGCTATCAGATTTCCAGATCTGGTTACAGCCGCGAGTTCAAAAATCAGCGCTAGTGGCATGAAACGATGGTTTCATTCTATAGGCACATATCTAAAGGAGTCGAACAGTTTAACCATTTTAGAGTATTCAAATCATATTTTAACGCAAACGAAACAAATTTTATACTGTGTAACGGGCGCTTGTCATCCCCGTTACAAAAGATCCTAATTCTTAAGAAAATAAACCAAGAAAACTGCATCCCACCTTTGAAGATATTTTTCTTCTAAAAAAACCAATAAAAATCCCCATGACAATGTCCGGATGCAGTTATGATTCTAATTACGTTAGTTGAGTAGTATCAAATTTGTTTGTACAACAAATTAACGTAAAATCCTATTTATTCTAGTGGCGCGGCCCCATACGAATCATATTTTACGTTTACTTTATAAATTTATTTCTGCACACGAAAGTGTGTGCTCAAATTTCAGAAAATAAACGGAAATACATTTTTCATTTTTTTTGGTGCACACGCGATTTTTGTCAAGCGTGTGTACAATACTTTTCAATTTGAAACCAAATTGAATTTAATTTTTGTTGTTGTTTTGTGGGCAATTTGCGGAGTACAATCTGTTTGCACATTGAACGAAAACGTGCCGCAATTTTTTTTGTTGCATAATCCCTAATAACCAACGAAGTATTGGAGGGGGGTAAGAATGCGTTTTTTGTTGATTGGGCAATGTGGAAAATAATTGTTCTTTTTTTAGTCAATCAGCAAAAAAATTATATAAAAACCTGCAAATATGTTATTGGGGGCATTCAATTTTCTTTGTTACATTGAGTTAGAGATTTTTAGTTGATTCACCGCGTGGAGCGTAAATTTTTTACTTTAAAACGAAATACTGGTATATAAAAAAAGCCTGTTAAGTTAAAGTTGTTATTTCTTTTAAATTGGGATTGAATCATATATACTGGTAAGTATATATATATATATATATATATATATATATATATATATATATATATATATATATATATATATATATATATATATATATATATATATATATGTATATATATATATATATATATATATATATATATATATATATATATATATATATATATATATATATATATATGTATATAAAATGATCTACTAATACAAAAGGGCACCGGATATTCGGGGGTCTGTCAATAGCCTCGCAAGAGGCAGGCAAGGGTGTTAACCACCATACACGCCTTTCTTTTGACAACGTCCGCCATTATTTTCCATACTAACACGCGGTTAGGGACCAATGGTCATTCTAACCACGGCCAGTGGTCTAATTTTAATTTCGTAAATTTCAAGATTAGGGTAGCCATGCTATCCTAAGTCAAAAATTTTTTTTTACTGTTTTCATTCTTCTTCTCCGAGTTGCAATTAGCAGCTCACGTTTTGGGAGCTTTAGCCCCATCAACTAAAAATTATCCAATATTGAGCAATATGCTCACAATGTTCCATAGGCGGTAAACTAGATCTTACTTGTGATACCTTACTCACACCAAACTCCTCTACCTGGCTCAGCTGCAGGAATCATGCCGCCCGGTATCGCAAGCAAGTAAGATAAATTCTATGTAATGAGTGGACGCTGGCTTTCAGCCAAACGCTACACATTACAATTGTGCCCCAAGATAGGTTCAGTTTTCGCCCTTTGCCGGCTCGTGCCGTGCACAAAACATTTATGGAATTGATTTTGGGCGGTTAAGTCAAATTTAACGGTTATGTGGACATTTGGTGCAGATGCCCTAACTATCCGGCCAATGGTAATATATCCATACAAAAGAGCAACTGAGGAGATTCGGAAATCGGTACCTTCGAGTTGACGAAAGAAATTTTTTATGAATATAGTATATCGAAACATTTTCATCCATTTCTAGTTAAAAGTAATGTAACGTTTCCAATTATATATTTGGTTGATGGCCATAGCACTTACATCACCTTCGAAGTAAGCGAGTTATGTATTCGTTTGTGTATAATAATCATATCATTATGCCCTAAAGCCACAAGAATTTTGCAGCCATGTGACTATGCAGCATTCAAACCTCTTAAAAACTGTTGGTTCAAAAATATTTTAAAATAGCGGAAAGAAAACACAGGCGCTTCTTTAGCCAGAGAACATTTTGCCCCTTTGCTTCAAGAATGGATTTAAAGCTGGGTAGGTTAGGTTAGGTTAGGTTGGAGTGGCTGCTTACGCACACTTAGACCGGTGACGGTCCATTGTGATACCACAGGATGTATCCCCTTTTACCCCTATTAGAACCATTTCGAGCTACTTATGTAGCGTAATACGTCCCGCACTTTACTGTTTTCGAGATCCGAGAGGCAGTCCATCTTGAACTTACCTAAGTGTTTGTGCCTTCTGAGAGCCAATGCTGGACACGAGCAAAGGAAGTGGACCAACGTCTCTTCCTCCTCTTCGTCCAAGCAGCTTCTGCAGAAGTCATTAGCCTCCAGATCCAGCCTTCTTGCCAAGCGCATTTTGCAATACGTCTACAATCGTGCCCAGCAATTTCCCGGTAACAGCTAAAGCTACGTCATCTGCGTAAGCGATAACTTCAATACCCTCTCTCTCCAATTCAAGTAGTAACCCGTTTACCACTATGCAGAGGGGACAGAACCCCCCCCCCCCCTGCGGGGTTCCCCTAGTTACTCGCCTCTTGATGGTGGAGTCCCCCAACTTCGAGCTAACAATCCTGCTTTCCAGCATATAATTGATTAACCCTATCATAGGAACGTCCACCTCCAAAAATGACAATCCCTCTTTGATTGCCTCCGCTTTCACATTATTAAAGGCGCCTTCTATATCCAGGAAAGCCACCAAACAGAATTCCTTCGAACTCATTCGATTTCTCAATCGTACACACCAAGGCGTGCAGAGCAGTGTCCACAGATCTACCCTTTGTGTACGCATGCTGAGACGATGACCACTTCCTGCCACCTATTTTATCTCTGATGTATACATCCAGCAGCCTTTCCAAGGTTTTCAAAAGAAAGGATGATAGAGTTATTGGTCTTAGGTCCTTAGGATAGACATGTGAGCTTTTCCCCGCTTTCGGTATAAACACCACATTGACCTCCGTCCAGTACCTAGGAATATAGCCCAGCATCAAACACCCTTTGAATAAAGCTTTCAGGTAGGGAAGAATAATTACTGAGTTGTTTTGAAGTTCAGCTGGTATAATTTGATCCGGACCAGCCGATTTAAATGGTTTAAAACCCCTCAGTGCCCATAGGATCCGTTTTCTGGTTACGATATCCTCTGAGAACACTTACAGTGACTCCTGATGATTGCTACGCACCAACAGGTCTTCAAAGCTCCCTGGGAAGTGTGTCTCGAAGAGAAGCTCCAGAGACTCTCCACTAGAAGCTGTCCAAGATCCGTCCGGTTTTATCAAAAAACTGGGACTAGATGTACTTTTGGAAAGAATCTTTCTAAGACGGGAGGTTTCGGATACCCCTTCCATTTTATCACAGAAAATTCTCCAAAACCCCCTTTGTGCCTTTCTTAATTCTTTCTTATAAATTCCGAGTTTCTCCTTACAGGAGTCCCAATCCTTAGCCTCTCTTGTATATTTGGCTCTATTAAAGGCTGTCCTACAAGCCTTCCGATAGGCTCCCAGTTCCCTGGACCACCATACCGATTTTTGTCTACCCTAAGGCTTAGCCAGTGGGCAGGCAGCACGAAAGGATCGGTTGCATGCGCTAGTAACGCTAGCCACCATGTCCTCCAGCTCCCCAACGGTCGTCGGGGGCTCCATAGCCCTCGTCGGTAACATTTCCTCCAATAATTCCCCATATTTGCTCCAGTTGGTTCTTCTAGGGTTCCTGAAGGCTTCCCGGGTAGCAGGGTGAATATCGAGGCTATAGGTTAAATATCGATGATCAGAAAAGGAGTGTTCCTTATCCACCCTCCAATTTTTAACCATATGAAGAATATTATTTGAGGCAAGGGTCACGTCTAGAACCTCCTGCTGTTACTAGTAATAAATGTGGGTTCCCGCCCAATATTACACACTGAAAGGTTAGTACTCATCAAATAATCGAAAAGCGACTCACCTCTTTCATTAATGTCCGTGCTTCCCCAGATAGTGTGATGCGCATTAGCATCAACTCCCAGTACCACACCTACCTTTGATTGTTCCGCTTTACGGATCAGCTCCTCCAGGTTATCCGGAGGAACCTCCTTCTCCCGGTTCATGTAGGCTGAAACTAGCCAGAATCTACAAGTGCCTACTTCCAGGCTAACTGCAGTAGTGTCACCATTGCTGTATTGAGAGAGAAGGAAAAGATTAATATTATTTTTCCCAAGAATACAAGATCTGATCTTCCCAGACTTACTAGAGGATATAATTTTGTACCCTTTGGTTCTGAGGCCACAGATCCTGTTATTGTTAATCCAAGGTTCTTGGATTAGTATCACATCCTCACCCGAACTAGTCAGCGTGAGGAGTAGAGCTGCCGAAGCAGCCTTAGAATGGTGAAGGTTAATTTGAGTTATCTTAATCATAACCATTTAATCTTTACCCCCCTCTATGATAAATTCCTGCTACCGCAGGAATATTAATTCCCGGTATTTTGGGATGCGCCGGATACGCCCGTCTCGCCACCCCTCATACCCTCTGTAGAGGACTTGTCAGTGCCCCCCCGTCTGGCCAGGCTGCCGTCATCCTCCTCAATCGGTACACCAGCTCCTTCGCTTATGTGCCCCTCCTCATCCTTCGAGAGAGTCCTTGCCCTACCGAGGTCGCCGGATTCACTCTCCCCCCTACCCTCAGCTTCTCCCCCATGCTGCTGGTACCCCCACCAGTTTGGAAAACTCATTTTTAAAATATTAAGCAATAATTAAACAGTAATCTTGCTATGGAAATGAATAGTCATCTTGCTATGGAAATAGTTATTCTATGTAGAAAAGTATTTTCTTTTTTATTTAGGGAATAATTAGTAAAACTGATACTAAAGTTTAATTTTCCTTATGACTATCAATAGCTATAGCCTGTACGCTATTACGTAGGTAATATTAATTAATTTATACTAAGCGTAAAAAATCGTTTTTTGTTTTATAACAGATTTCCATGTTTTATTCCTTTTTTGTGCACTTTATCACTTTGTAAAATATTGATGGATTAAGGTCCCTGCACGAGCCAGATTATTTTTATCCAAGGATTATTTTTCAATGAAACGATGTTAGTCCCTAATCGATTTTGGCCAAAAAAATCGTTTATTTACTTTTCAAATTATGTGGCAGTTTTTTATTTCAATTTGTGCTTGACGTTATTCAAACTAATTAATATGTTTAGATTCGATATTTGATATTTAGAATGACTTTTCAATTTTCTTTTAAATACTGCTGGTTTTGATTGATTCATTTGGAACAATTTCTTATTTTAATTGGCAGAAAATTGTGTTTAAAAATAGCAGAAACGTGATGTTAAATTCACTATATCTTATAAAGATTTTTAAAACTATATTAGATCATATATAACACGTTTAAACTGATAAAAATAAGATAAAATTTAATATTTTTAAAACTTAAATCGATAAAGATTTCTGCAATTTTTAAGCACAAATTTACAGTTATTGATTGATTGATTGATTTCAAATGTACGATCCAAGCATTACGCAAGTCTCCCGTATTATAAATGCGAATACAACACCACTATACCCATGTTACACAACACAACACCTCATAAAGCCAAAAACCCCGTAAAGAAAGGCGCCACATCGATTAACCACATAACTTAATAGTGTGATATCCGCCCCTGGCCAGGCAGCCATCGTACACCCTTTCTACATATAACAGAGCCTCGCGGAATGGGAAAGGAATGTTTAGTGAGGATAGATTCGGCCCGGTTACAGACACCTAATAAAGCCGATAGTTAGTGTTTTTTATGATAGCACAATGACAACACAAATTTCCTGGTGCCGCAAACTCTTTTTTCTGAAAAGCTGTAAACAACTATTATTATTCCCTCCTCCATTTTTTCCATCAGCGGTTGTGGGGGGGGCGAGATTTCGTTCCATCATCATGTTCCCATGCGGTCACCCAAATTTGTACTAACTGTAGCTAGTGTTGCTTGACGTTCTTGTTGAAATCGTTGCGTCTCTCCTGTCCCTGCCAGGACATTATCATGGATTAGGAATTACCTCAATCAGATGGACACTCTAATTATTTTGGCTACTCAGACCAGTTAATGGTTAGTAATTCCACTAGTGAGTAAGTTAACATAGACTTGAATCATTCTTTGCCATACACCAATTATCGTCAATTTAAACGAGCGCATCAAGGGTTTAAAATGAAACTCCTGGATAATCCGTTTCGACAGCCTTGTTCAGCATGTGACAGGTTGTGATTCCAAAACGATTTGGAAAAGCCATCTGACGAACATAAGGATATTCTAACAATAATTATACCTAGTATACCAGGGGAAAATATTAAGCTTTTTAATAAGTCTGTACAAGTTTTAGCCAAACAAATGTTCCTTTGATGCCAACATATAATGGCGTCAAATATTCAAATGCACCTAAATATCTACCACCTTTAGATCTAGTTTCTGAGAGACTAATTTCGCCACGTATTCCTTTTATGCAAATTAGACTTAGGCATATAAATGGTCAATATGGTATCTATGGTCAAATAATTAATGTACCTGTTTCAGTTAGTAAAATGGTTAAATCTCTTCCAAGGAATATTGATGGCGACTATTGTATAAATGTACATATTAAACGTAAAAAATTCATCGATGTAAACGTACAATTAAAAGTTGGTTACAATTTTTGCTTTCGTCTCCATTGTATACCAGTTATGATGTTAAAGTTCATAATTCATTATTTAATGAAAATCAACCCCACCATGATCTTCAGCAATATTATGTCAGTATAACCATGTTAATTTAACTATCAGTAATGATCCTAAGATTTCAACAACACGGCATGGCACCAGCAGTGATGCTGTATTTACGCGATATATTGACGCCGTCAGAACAAAACTCTTCATATCGTATTTTAGTTAGTATAAGCCACCCTTAACTGATATACCAGTTCAATCAACACTGGAACAAGAAAGCTATGGTAGTAGACGTAATTTATGAATTAAAGGTATTTAATTTTACTTCTAGGAAAAATTACAATAAATTTAGTTTTTGCCAAAAATAATTTGTAACCACAAATTTGTTGTCAATATTATTTGTGCAATATGGAAAAAATCAAAATAAAATAGTAAATCAATTAAATTTAAGATTATTTTTGGTTAATTAAATAATGATATACATACTCGTATAGTCGCGTATAGTAAAAGGCCACTTCTAGCAGTGATGCAAACTTCGATTCATTTTAGCACACTTTCACGACATGGTGCCGAATGTCGATACGACCCATTCACGACGAAACATTTGACGCAAAATGGTCATCGTTTCATTTAATTGTGGCCCTCTCAGACAATAAGAATTTGTTCAAGAGGACCAAAAATGAGTACATTTTTTTTAAAAATATAGAATGGTAAAATGAAATAATATTTCAGTACATGAATTTTGGTCGCATATTTCCTCACTGCCTCATGAGAATTTTGTATATGTACAAGCAAAACCAACAAAAATGTTTATACAAGCCAAACAGTACAAACACATAAGATATAAAAAAGTACGTTAAGGCGTAGTATTAGTGATGCATATAAATAAATCAGAAAGTATATATACACAAAACAGATAAGTATAGGTGATAAATTCATAATAAATATAGTGTACATTTTTTTAATAGGATCTGTGTAAGGAGCGAACGAGACGGCTTGTATAAACATTTTTGTTGGTTTTGGTCAAAAACTCCTCGTTCAGGTCGTTCCGGGAGTTCGGCACCTTGTAACTGAGCCATTGACAGGTTTGCCCTAAGCCCGTCGAAGGTAAGGCTGACAATTTTTGCCTGACATTCTTCACGTAAATGTGAAATCACAAATTTAACTATCTGCGCTCGTTCAGTAACATTCAATGAAGCGATGAAGAAGTAAGCCACTGGGATTTTAAATTTCGCATTTACTGCACAAATAAAAAAAACTAAAGCGTTTGTTGCTAGTGTATCTTCATCGTCGACATTATGTTCCATGCCCCCAGCGCCGTAATCAACAAACCCCAGAAACGACTTATTTTTATTATCGTAATCTCTAAATTTTTTTATGGAGATTTCATCCATCATTAGAGAAAATAATATATCTCTTTTTTCATTAATTTTATTTTTTAACTGTTCAATGGATTGAACGGTTATGCCAGGACCACCTGAAGTGTTCTGATACCATTGACGTATCGTTCTTATATGAGGAAGGCTTATCTCATTTTTCAAAAAATCTCTAAGATGCTCATAACCACTGGTAGAAAAGAACGACATTGTCATGGCAAATTGGCGCAATTTAGGCGTATATTTTCCTAATTGCTTGCCTTGTTTTAATTCCTCGATAAATGTTTGGTCTTGACGTAAGTTCTGAAAATAATTAAAAAATAACAATTTATTTTAAAAGTTTTAGCATGACCAAACTTATCTGAAACTATCGAATGTGAAAATTTCCTTTTAGGGTAAAAAATGTTCGATAGTTTGACATAGTAATTTTGAGAAAAATGTGCATAATGTTCAAAAATTTCCAGAGCCATTATTCTATTGTCACGAAAGTTAATTGGAGTTTAAATTGAAATTAAAATTTGTTGTATTTGGAAAACGATGATATAAAGATCAATTAAAGTTAATAGAGTTTCGTGAATACAGGCATATGAAAGCTAAAAATATCGAGCATTTGCCACTGCATCACGCCCAATGCTAGAGCTAGGTAGCAAATATAAAAAATTATTTTTAATTTCGATACTAACGACGGTATGAACAATCACCTATAAAACCATTATTATTTTTTAATAATAATTGACTGTTTAGAATTATTTGTAATTTGTTTAAATTAATTTTTATCGTGATTGGCTGTAAAACCAATCATTAATATAAGTAATGAAACAATTTTTTGGGTTTTTAGCTTAAATTTTATTTTTTATTAACTTTTTTATAAAAAAAAGCCGTTTCTACAGTATATTGAAATTCCGTTGTCCTCGCTGTCCCTCGAGAATGAATATATTGTCAAAACGTCGGTTTTTTTAATGAAAAATTAATAAAAATACAACAAGCTAAAAAACCCAAAAATTATTTTATTAAAATAAAGCTTAAAAATAAATTAAATTAATATAATGTATTTGAATTTTTATAGTTTGTATTTTTATAATCAGCTCGATTTTAGAATCCTACGAACTTTCTTACAATTCGTCAAAAAAATTGCTTTTAGAAACATGAAAAAATTGTTGCTTATGTATGCCATGTCATTTTATAATTAGTCCCAGGAGCACCGAGCTACGCTCGTTCCGAATTACATTAGCGTTTGTTACACGTTCATGTCACTGAGTTTCACCTCATTCAATTGAGCAATATGTTAGTTCCATTTAGACTGTCGATTTTCCAGAAAAATTTCCGACACTCATGTTTGAATCCCATTCTATACTAAACAAATCCCATTCTATACAATTCATCCCAATTGAAAGGAAATGGTTTAATTCTATTGAAACTAGAATAATATTCATATTCCCATTTTACAATCCCATTTTCATGGTACATACCGAGTTCTATCGAAATCGGTTGATAAATGGCTTTGGTCCATTGGAATTGGCCATTTTACAGAACCTATACGATCCATATTTGGAACTAATTTATGATCTCTATATAATTCTCAAAAATCACAATTGAACAAATAAAAAAAACAAAACACAATGCAATATCAATAGCAATAACAACAATTAGATTTCCTTTGTTAGAAAATAAAATAAAAATGAAACCCGAACCTCTCCAGAAAGCCTACTAAAATATTTTTCCAAGAAATCAAAACCCATTACAATTGCTTCCTTTCACTAGAAAATTTCCATCTAACCAATTACTATTAACAAAAGAAAATAATAAAAATATGAATTCCCATAGGAAGATCCTCTTAAACGAATTTTACTGAAATAAAACCACCCCAACCAACATTAATAAAAATCAAATAACCGTTTCAGAAACCGGTAGTAAGTTAAAAAGTAAGATAAAACCAAGCAAACAGGGGCTCACCGGACGAGAACTTCCTTAACGTTTTTTTTAAGAATCAATACCCGGTGTTATCGCGTTTTGGCACTCGAAAACTCTCTTTCACCAATTATGATCAATAAAAAATATTCAAAAAAACGAACCCCAGGCCTATTAGAGGACCCACTAAACGACATTTCCCGAAATCAAAGTCCACTGCAAATGTTTCCTAACACTAGAAAATCCCTGCTCACCAATTATTACAAAAATCGTTGAACTTAAAAAATGGACCTCGACCATCCGGAGGACCCTCTAAACATATATTTCCCGAAATCAACACCCATTGCAGACCTTTCAAAACCCTATTTGACTTCAATCAATACCCATGGCGATCGCTTCCTGCCGCTCGAATATCTCTCATTACCAAATGTTTACCAAAATTGTTAAAATGAAAAAATGAACCCGGATACCACTGAAAGACCCTAAGCTAATTTTTTTAAACCAAGACCCAAAAAAATAATAATAAAATTTTAAATATAAGTTTTTTTTAACATGTAATAGTAATATAAACCATTATAGTGACGTCTTTAGATACTAATAAGGTTTATTAAAACAACAAGCATAATTTTCGTTCTAATAATTAGTCTTTTACCACTTTTATTAATATTTTAATGAAAATTCTTCTGCTTTTCCATAGTAAATTTCAAAAGTTTGTGGGTGAGTTAATTTATTTTTTCTCCGCTAGAGCACACTCTACAATCGTCAATCGTTGTCGTTCTATCATCATCATCATCATATAACCAAAACACCAACACATATACATACATATATTGTTTTGCATTCTCTCAATTGTTTTTTTTATTGTACCGTACGGTGTACAGTTAAAATAGATTTTGGTTTAGTACTTCGTTTTATGTTATGTACATACTTACAGACATTAGCAATTACACAATGTATGTAGATATTAGAAGCAACGAATTCTATTTGAAAACTCATACAAAATGTTAGAATAACCTTGAAAATTTTGTGTTGTGTAAGTTTTACTTTTTATAGTTTATTTATTAGAATATAATATAATATTAGTTTTATTTTTAGCTTATATTTTATATTTCACCATACGCCACTCAATCATAATTAGCAAGGGATTTATTACCAAGCGGGCAAACAAATTTTGATACATATTCCGAACTTCTCGAAATGGGTGCTGGAATATACTTCGGTATGGAGTTTCTAAGCGTAGTAGCTGGTGTTACGGCTAAAGATAAACATTTCAAAGAGGTTAAAAATCATTAAGACTAAAGTTATACTTAATATCAAAATTCCGTAAAATGTTAAATACTTCTTCAGTACCACCACATTCTTTAGGCACATTTGGATTATTCTTGAGGCTGCCTGCATATTGAGATGTGCTACTGCGCAATAAAATAAAAGCACAATGCTGAGAGATGGCGAAAAAGTGAAATTTATAGTCTGTTGCTAGCCTCATCACTCCCAACGCTACCATTTTAAGTATTCCGATAATTATTGGATTGTTCATCGCTGACAACCGATGATGGTGTTGTTGATTGAAGTTGACGCGGTACATTTAGTTCTGAATTATTTGAACGTATTCACGCATTCACAATTGAGTGGTTTGCAAACGGAAATTTCATCATAATTAAAAACTACCACTTGTAGCACTGGTGAGCAAATAATATTGTGCATTAAAGTCATGTATATTGGGCTAAAGGGCTTACTGGTTTTGTTACCGGATCCACCCAATAATCATGGAACGTTAAACAGGCGCTGCTACAACCAAAAACCGAAGAAGAACATGTTACAATACTATATGTCAGAATATTCTTTAAAATTGTGTGTCGTGTAAGTTTTATTATTTTAAGTTATTTATTCCATATTCTAATTAGTTTTCGTTTTAGCTTATATGAATATTTTACCGGCCGCCACTCAATCTGATAATATAGGTAGCAAGTAATTTATTATCAAGCGGGCAAACAAATCATGATCTAAGTTCCGAACTCCTCGATATATGAGTTGGAAAGGGTTTCGGCATGGAATTTCTAAGCGTAGCATCTGATGCTGTTGTTAAAAATAAACGTTTCAAAGAGATTAACAAATCAAGCCGCTATAAAGACTAAAGCCATAATATCAAAATTTCGTATGAAACACGATGAGATACATACTATGCCACAATTTTCTGACTGTTTACTACAACCGTTCCTGCACGTACTGGTGCAAACCTAACGAAAACATGACGTTCCAGGCATCTGATTTTGTACCATTATCACCGCCACTATAGATATATCTAGTTGAGATGTATTATCTCTATTAGCACATTTCCTTCCGATAGTATATACCGAGAGTGCTAAGATAATTATTGATAATTCAGAATAGGAAAGATCTAAAGGGAAGTTTGTTGGCTAAAATTGACTAAAAAAGTTGAACCAAATTATGAAAGATACGAGGACGTGAATGATACCTTGACAGAAACATCGGATAAAATATCAAATATTTCTTCAGTACCACCACATTCTTTAGCCACATTTGGATTATTCGTGAGACTGTCTGCATATTTAGATGTGCTATTGCGCGCTAAAATAAAAGCACAATGCTTACTACGCTTAGTACTTGGTGTTACCGGAAATTATGAAGAAGTGAAATTTAAGTCTGTTGCTAACCTCATCACTTACCAACGCTACCCTATTAAGTATTCCGATAATTATTGGATTGTTCATCGCTGACAACGGATGATGGCGTTTGTTGATCGAAGTTGACGCGGTTTGATCGAAGTTGACGCGGTACATTTAGTTCTGAATTTTTGAGCGTATTAACGCATCATTCACAATTGAGTGGTTTGCAAACGGAAATTTCATCATAATTAAAAACTACCACTTGTAACACTAGTGAGCAAAAAATATTGGATAATAAAAGTCATGCATATTGGGCTAAAGATACTGGTTTTGGTACCGAGTCCACCCAACAATCATGGAACGTTGAACATTCGCTGCTACAACCAAAATCCGAAGTGGAACATGTTACAGTACTACATGTCAAAATATTCTTGAAAATTGTGTGTCGTGTAAGTTTTATTATTTTATGTTATTTATACTATATCCTAATTAATTTTCTTTTTAGCTTATATGAATATTTTACCGGTCGCCACTCAATATGATAATATAGATAGCAAATAATTTATTATCAAACGGGCAAACAAATTGTGATATAAGTTCCGAACTCCTCAATATATGAGCTGGAATGGGTTTCAGTATGGAAATTCTAAGCGTAGCAACTGATGTTCCGGCTAAAAATAAACGTTTCAAAGAGGTTAAAAAAATCAAGCCGCTATTAAGACAAAATTCATAATATCAAAATTTCGTATAAAACTCGATGAGATACTACTATGCCTCAATTTTCTAACTGTCTCCAATTAACCGTTCCTGCACGTCCTGGTGCAATCTTAACGAAGAAATGACGTTCCAAGCATCTGATTTTGTATTAAAATAAAAAACTAGTGTTTTTTAAATAAACAACAGTAGTTGTATAAATAAATTTTTTATTTGTATTATTTTTCACAAATGATTTTGTACTATTATCATGACCGCTAGCCCGCTACAGATATTTTCGAGTCGAGGTGCATTATCTCTATTAGCACATTTCCTTCCGATAGTATATACCGAGAGTGCTAAGATAATTATTGGTGATTCAGAATAGGAAAAATCAAAAGGGAAGTTCAATAATCGGGGAATTGGTTAAAGTTGAACCAAATTATGATTTATACGAGGACGTTGATGGTACCTTGATGGAAATATCGGATAAAATATCAAATATTGTTTCAGTACCACCGCATTCTTTAGCCATAATTGGATAATTCTTGAAACTGCCTGCATATTCAGATGTGCTATTGCGCGCTAAAATAAAAGCACAATGCTTACTACTCTTACCTTGTTTACCGGAAATGGTGGAGGAATAAAATTTATAGTCTGTCGCTAGCTTCATCACTCCTAACGCTACCACCATTTGAAGTATTACGACAATTATTTTATTTGCTCTACTAAACCACCGATGACGCTTGAAACCAAAAAGCATCCACCAGTCAACGGTGTTTTAATAAAACTTCTTTTTATAGTTGCGTGAAAAACGCTTTAGTAAAAAAGTGAAAGTACCACCCAACGTATCCTATGGGGTAGTCATTGATCCAAACATTTATACTGTTGACAATGGGCACTTGAAAAGAAAAAACTAAAATAATTTTCAAAACTTAAACTATTTTTATTAAGCAATTTATTGTATCATCATGTCGTGTTGCTGTTTCAGCCAACGCTAACATGGCTAAAGCGGTAATACTTCGTACATTTCGGTGTTCATCAATTAAACCATTTATTATCACTTCGATCAATAGCTTGATAATACAAGATGAAATCGCGTTTATTCGAACAGCGATTTGTTGTACGATTTTTATGCCAGTATAACGATCTTGCCATTTGGTACTCTGGCAGACCACCTTGAGGAACGATAATAATGTTGGAATGCCAAAAACAATTGCGACCACCACAAAAGCATGTGCAATGGTATTTCGTATATACGCCTCTATATTATCGATATCGGGACGCATTGCAGAAATCATTGCTGTTATACCGGTTGAATTTACTATTTTTGAGATTATCTCGTAATCTTTATATTCCTTAAGTTCAGGGTCATAAATAGTTTCTATAATTTTCAATAACACAATATCTAACAGATATTTATCATAATTTTGTGCATCCACAAGCGAAGGATTAGTATCGCATTTTATTTGAGGAGTTACATCCCATCGATTATGCCGCGTTGGTTTTGATACTCGTACCTTATTTTGATTTAAGAACGATTTTTTATGTGATATTTTATTTTTATATATTTATTCTATTCCACTCATTTTCGTGATTTTTTGGTCAAGAAAATCACTGGAATAATTAAATCCTACAATTGAAAATTGAATCCAATATTTCCAGAAAATTATTTCAATATCGATTTCATATAAATTTTCAAGATTCTCGCTCGAATTAATGATCCTTCACCTAAATACATATATATATGTAGTTCCCCAAATTATACCTACGTTTACTGATATACATACATTTACCGTAACTTAAATGTAAATGTAGTTTTTGTAGTTAATTCTTGATTTTTGTGAACGTAAATGTCATAATTGTGCCTTTGCAACACAAATAATTTACTATAATAGCCTAAATGTAGCTTACAACTTTTACATTCATCTTTTATTATTATTCAATCATACATGCCATATAAATTGGAAAAAAAAAACGAAAAAAAAATTTATCTCAAGAATGTAATTTTCGAGGTTCGAACTACGATCTAAAATTTTAAAATCCACAACGCTAACACCTAGACTACTGCGGCATGTGAAAAATTACTTGGTTTGGAATGCCGAAAAATTACTTGGTTTTATAAAAAGTTTTGAGCATTCTACTAAATTATATAATATGTAGATAGATTTACACAATGTGACGTATCAACATAGAGAAAGATAAAATTTGTCAGATCTTTCTGTAATTTGGTATACAGATGAAGAAAAATATTCTAAGAATAATTTCCTTTTACATCATATCGGAAAAATCACGGAAAATGCGAGAAAATCGCGAATTTTCACTCGGAAAATTCGTCGGGAAAAGACTAAAAAAAATATGCTGATCATCCAACATTAATTTAAATTTTTTTTTTTTTGTCGTGATTTTTGAAAAATGGACATCCATGCAAAAAAAATCATAAAAAAAAAATTAAATACATCCCAACTCCGTATGCTGCTAACTACGCAGCTGTACTATTTAAAAAAATCATCAAACATTCTTTTCTATAAAAAAAAATACACAATACATATCGCTCATTTGCTGCAACAATGACACAATTTAAAAATAACAAATGTTATAATTTGAGAGACATTTCCGTTTGTCTTGTAGTGAGCTTTATAGCTTTAGGTGTGTCGTTATATCAGTTTTAACTATATTAAAAAGCCGATATTTCTCTATAAATAAGTCAAAAACGACCGATTTTGAGTTATGCCATTGTGGTAGCAAATGAGCGATATACAATTGACCATTTTAGAGATGGCGCTGTAAAATTTGGATAATTTTTCCAGATTTGAAGGCTTTACAGAGATTTCCCAGACTTGAGACCAGACTCAATCGCATTTTCATGCAAAAAGACATCATATAGCCATTTTACGTCAACGAAATCGGTCTCGAAGTAGTTTTTCGTGCGGACATATTTACATATATACATACCCGCAATTATTGCTCGTTTAATAATATAGATAATTAACTATTTAAAAATGTTTTAAATAAATTTTAATACAATTGGCTGTAAATCCAAATATATACGTAATTTTATAATGAATTATTGTTTCGAATTATTTACAATATATTAAAATAAGTTTATGTTTTCATATTGCCATTCGTATTTAAAATATCGACTCGATCGGTGTAGAGGTAAAATGTTGTAACCCCAAAAACTATTGTATAATTTTTCACAACTACAAAAATGCATTACAGCAACAATTTTTATTAAAATAAATAAAAATGTGGGCACCGACTTCTGTGCAGATTTGAAAGAACAACCTATTACCATTATGAACCAGAATTGAAGGCAAAACCATTTACAGATGCAACATTTTACCTTCCACCGTCGTTTTTTTTTTTTGATAATTTGATAATTACATTTAGGCTACCGTGAGATCCTGGGGAAATAATGCCTTCATCCTCTAACTTCTTTAAAAAGCCTTGCAACTCCTGGGCCTTGGCTCTCAACCGGTTATATTTCCAGAAGAGCATCTTTTTGCTTCTGCGGGTTTTATCAAGCTCTTGCTTGCATTTAATTAATGCTCGCTTGGTTGTTCTTGGTGTGTAGTTGGCAGCTAAATTTATATCACCAGAGTAACGAAATTTCCTACGGGTAATGTTACCACTTGAACAAGGTTCTCCTGGTGAAGTATTCTCATTTCTAAGTCTTTTGGTTGCTGGCGTTGAAGGCATTCTTGATATTGGAGACAATTGGGTTATTTTTGAAGACATTTCTGATATTGGAGGTAATGCGGTGTAATTAGTTGGTTCTGCACCAGAAGAGGATTGCGCCTCATCTGTTTTGTCGGTATCCATTACGTTTTGGATTTCTTGAAGAACAGGAGAATTAGAATTTGATTCTAATTCAATTATAGCCCTGCGAATAAAAAACATTTAAATTTTGCTATTACTTACAACATAAAAAAAATTAGGCACTTACCACCTTTCACTGTCCACTAAAAATTTGGAAGGTACTGCATCTCTTCTTAGTCGATTGCTTCTGGCTACAAAATACTTTTCGTCGAAATGTAAATAGCATAGTCTAAATGCTTTGGTTACAGCGGAAGCTCTCATATTTGGAATGATTTGAAGCCATTTATCTCTAAATTCCGGTATCATTGGTAATCTGTGGAGTCATAATTAATTATTTAACAATTTCTAGAATCATTTGACGAGTTTAGGCATTGCCCAAAACCAACATAAATGTGTATACAAGCCCGAATTTTTCAATTAGCACAGATAACACCATAAAATCATGGTGCTAGTTAAAAATACAAGGGCAATTTAACGAAAAATAAATTGTTTTGATTATTTTCATTCGTATTTATCTATTTATATAAAGTGTAGTGTATTTTTGATTGTCTACTTGGTGAAAATTAACCATTTTCAAAAGTTTTCAATATCCGATTCGGTACCAATAATACAATCAATGAGGCCAATCAAATTTTTTATGTATTAAAATATTCGGGTTTGTATATACACTTTTGTTGGTTTTGCCAAAAGTTTGCCTTAGCGTAACTTTCATATGCGGATACCAACAAATATTAAGCTTACTAGAATTATTGATGTTTAGAGTAAAATATAGCAAAAATATGAAGTAAAATTCTGTTATTTTTCATTTATTACTATTCAAAGTACAGTATGTTCCATTTATAATTTATAACGACTACGGATATAACGACATTCCGGATAAAACGACGGAATTTCATCGGTCTCTGGGTGGTCGTTATAGGATAAATCTACTGTATTATAGTATTAGTAGATTTTATTCATGCTTACAGAATTTCATTCAACGTCTCCTAGAAATTTACACAGTGTCAAATTGGAAGCAATTGCAATAGCGTATCTAACTAATTTGCTTGGTATTGCAATACTACGGTTAAAGGAGATGCCCCATGAACAAACGGCAAGTCCACATTCTAAACCGTCAAACCCAGTTTTCACCAAATTGTTTAATTTCCAAAATCAAAATTAATAAAAAATAGTTCCAACCTGTAAAGTACCACCTTACTCTTAGAAAATTTTATTAAAATTGATTTAATTTCATTCAAAAAAGCGCAATTTAAGTTTTGACGGACGGATTTTAGCTTTACGGCCGGCATAATATAAAATTACTATTTTTTGAATGAAACTAAATCAATTTTAATAAAATTTTCTAAGAATAAGGTAGTACTTATAGTGTTTAACCCAATTTAAATAATTTCGATTTTACAATTTTGTTAAAAATTGGATTTGACGGTTAGAAATGCCAGTTGTCGTTTGTGTATGGGGCAATGCCTTAATATACATTTGTATTGGTTTTGATTTTGCTTATGCGCAAAAAGCTAACCGGCAATTGAAACCGTCAAATCCAATTTTTGACAAAATTATTTCTTTCGAAATATCAAAATTACTAAAAAATGTTTGAAATCTAGGGAGTTCTTTGGTACCAAAAAAACATTCAGTGCGTACTTTGAAACAACATTATTGATTTTTTTTCGATGTAAATCAAGTTTAAAAAATTGAGATTTTTTGGTAAATTTTTCCACCACCTTTTTTCCCAGAAATTTAACACGAACAAACATAAATGTCAATGGGTGGGCCCTACTTTTGAGATATTCTAAAATGTAGAAAATCCTCATTTGTAGATTCTAGATGTGCTGGATATACAACCTATTTTGTGTTCATAATTTTTGGTTGACACCTTATTGAAAATTTATTTCCTCTGAAAAAGGAAAATTCCTACCAAATGCAAAACTGAAATAAAATAAAAATCTACTGAAATGTAGGCAACAATTTTTGGCCTCACTAAAACAGTAAGACTACTTAGATTTTCAGCACATGAGATGAGTGATGCCTACTTTTTTTTTTTGATGCCCCAAAGCTCTAGATACACCCAATTATGGCAACAATAACAACAACAAATGAGACACCAGTTTCATAATTTGTCACTCCAAAATTACAGAATTATTTATATTTTCTAAGATTTTATAGTCACAAAAGTTTATTGTTTTCGTTTTATACCTATGTATATTGTTTTTAACAAGACAAACAAAATTTCTCTTCACAGCTAACCTCAAATTAAAAGAAATATTTTACCGTCCGTAAAATATACATATTGGGTTTTTTTTAATGAAATTTAATCAATTTTGATAAAATTTTCTAAGAATAAGGTGGTATTTATGGATTTAAACTATTTTTTTAATAATTTTCTCATTGCAAAGTGAAACAATTGTCAAAAATTGAATTTGGCGGGGCTTCGCCTTATAACACTGTTCGCTTTGGTTTAAATGTTAATTTAAGTTTTAAAGTACAAATAATATTTTACTTACTTATGTAAACCAGTTTTAGCAGAGCAATTGAAGCACGATCGGGGCATTTTTAATATAAAAACAACTTGATTTGACGCTTTGGCAATGCCACCAAAAATACACTAGTTTTTGAATTAAATTTTTTTATTTAATGTTTAATTAAATCACAAACACACTTAACACGCTTACACGGATCACTATAAAACAATTAGTTTTGAAAAAAAATATTTTTAATTTAGAAAATCACAAAAAGAAACAACTTGATTTGAACACTTAGTTTTGAATTAAACTTTTTTATTTAATGTTTAATTAAATCACAAAAACACTTAACTCGCTTACACGGATCACTATAAAACAATTAGTTTTGAAAAAAAAATATTTTTAATTTAGAAAATCACAAAAAGAAACAACTTGATTTGAACACTTAGTTTTGAATTAAACTTTTTTATTTAATATTTAATTAAATCACAAAAACACTTAACACGCTTACACGGATCACTATAAAAACAATTAGTTATGAAAAAAAATATTTTTAATTTACAAAATCACGAAAAGAACAAAACACTAACTAAATTTAGACGCTTTGGAAATTCCTATTTCATTACAATATGGCGCTTGGGCACTTAATAGAAAACAACAACAACAAAATGTTTCGTTAAAACTACTGGCGCGACGCCTGGCGAGAGAACCCCCAAATATGTTTTAACGAAAAGATGTGGGCAGGCAACTTTACTATGGAAACATAACCTCATTTCCCTTATAGTAATTATAATTTATTTGAAAATAACATTCTAGTTGCCTAGAATAACAAATTTCATCGGGAGCTCACAAGGGACAAAAAAATATTCTTAAACAAAAATCAACATAAACCATCTGACATAACCCCACAAAATGCAAATATTGGTCAATGTTTAAACATCAAATTCTAACAAATCAAAGGCTTTTCAAGTTATGTTATGTTAAAAATATATTAATTGGTCTTTTTTCAATCGACAATTTTGTTTTGCACTTCGTATCATGATAATTTTCATTAATTTTTTTGAAACTTTAATTTGGTAGTTTTTGATCAAACTCCAAATAGTTTGATGGAAAACCACTAAATTGGGATATTAAAAAAATGAATGAAAATTATCATGAAACTAAGTGCAAAATAAAATTGTTGATTGACAAAGGACTGATTATTATATTTTTAACATTTTATTTAAATAATAAGCATCTTTGCATTCAAGTATTACTTTATCATCACACAAATAGCACTTCGTATAAAATTTTCATATAATGTCATTTGAGGTTATGTGGAAACGTCAACTTATCACTTTGATTCATCATTTTCCCCTTAAAATTCATTTTGCAGGGGTGTGTTTGTAGGCTTTCTCCATTTTTTTATATCACACAAAAAAAGTCTCCACTAGTGATATAAAGGTGTGATATAGCACCACAAAATGACCACCCAGAACAGTCATAACGCTGTTTTTGTATGAAAAAATTTGGACTCATTTTTTTTACCTTGATTTGCCGAAGGTAAGAGAAAGTTGGGTTATGTATTCTTTGGTTTACTGGTTTTTATTTGAAATAATAAAAATTAAGAATCCTTAGCAGTATAGTTAGTGAAATTATATGACAAGTTTTGTTTTGACAGCATAATTTGTATTAAATATTCAAAAAATTCATAATATTCGAAAATAATTATACTTCAAAGTCCAAAAAAGAAGGTAAGATGAAAAAAAAATTTGATCCACGCAATATCTATTCTGATTAATCTTTCTTCTGTGACCAAAGCAAAAGAAATTTAAAAAAAAACCGTTTAGAATCACAAAATAACAAAAAAAAACACGAGGGGAGGTTATGTATCCAACTTAATTACAACTATTACATGATTCGTAATATGTACACATCAAATATGATGATAATCATATTGGATTACAAATATTTTGTAATTTTGTCCTTGATTAATCGAAAACCATATTAACGCATATTTTTAGTAAATAAAACCGTAACTGGTTCCGTTCCAAAAATAAAAACGAATAAACGATTAAGTTTTATGTTTATATTTCCAATTTGGTTTTATTTATCGCAAAGCAAAAGGTTAATTTTAATTTCTAAATTGTTATTGTTATTTAGAAATAAAAAATAACTCCTCTAAACATACATATCTAGGTATAATATTGAGGTTTGTCACGTGATCCAATATTTCTAAAAACAATTATAGAATATTATTTGTTGATTTTCGATAAAGTCGAATCAATAAATTATTTAATAGATTCCATCAATCATTTTGTAATACCACAATTAATAAAATAGTTTTACACACACTTTCTGCATTACTGACCAAATTTCAGCGAAAGCCGTTTGAGGGATGTTTCAAAATGTTCCAACCCCTATGTTATCTTGCGACAATCCCTGTGAAATTCATGTTATTGGTTTGAACACTAAATTACTCAAACGGGCTAAGGCGCTGTGACGTAACAAAAAACTAAAATTTGGTATTCCTCCCCACCATTGCGAAATGTGGTATATGTATATCATTTTATTCAGGACACCTACTAAGGCTATTATTCCCTACTAATGGCATCTTGCGACAATCCGTCTGATATTCATGAAATTGCAAAAGCACTACGACGTAACAACAAAATTAAAATTTGGTATCGAGCGGCATCTTGCAACAATCCCTGTGATATTCATGTTATTGCTTTGAATAATAAATTATCCAAACGAGCAAATGGATATGACGTAACAAAAAAACTAAAATTTGGGATTTCTCCCCACCGTTGAGAAATGGCACATGCACCAAATGATTTACGTCAATTTAACCTATTATTGCCAATCGTTCTCAAGAATATATTATTCTTGTCCAAAAATTCCAAATCCTTTTTTGTGTTATTTTTTTTGGTGTAAACTTCACACTTTAATTTAATTAAAAACTTTTTTAATGGTTTTGGGATAAAAACTTTTTCATTTTTTTAAATTAACTTGAGCTTCGAGTCCATTGTCAAAAGCGTTTTCCTCGAAACGTATTCTCGTGAAAATGGATTCGAAAGTTCAACTTAATTTAAAAAAATAGAAAAAGTTTATAGCCCAAAACCATTAAAAAGATTTTTATTTTATAAAATTGTGGCTAAATAAGCATTTAAATATTCACAATTTAATATTTCACTCAAAATTCTTATTGGAATTTTATTACCAGTATACTTTCTAATACATGCTTATATTTTGTTATTTGTTATAAACTTCACACCGATTTAATTGATGTGTAAAAATAAAAATTAAGTGTTTTTTAAGAAAATTGTTTTAATAAATTATATAAAAATTTATTTTTGTTTAATTTAATTAAATAATAATTGGATTCTAATTGTTTCGCGGCGTATATATAAAAGTCAAAAGGAAAAGGCAAATGTCATTTGGGTCCCTGTTTGTTGTTATATGGCATATTTGTTAGTGCGAATTTAAGCAGTAAACAATCTAAGTCATTAGATGAATACAGAATGAAACCAATTAAATCATGGAAAAATTACCCTGAGGATAAGCTCTCTGCATTTTAAATCGCCGATCGCGGCAATTTAGAATGCAGAGTGACCTACATAAGAATGCTGTTAATGAACAGGCGGTTAATGAATTAACTGAAACAAAAATAACAGAAAACTTGAAATTGCTGAAGCAATTGCTAGAGGAAAGTTAAGAATTTGTATAACCAATCGTTGAGAAAGGAACAATCCAAAATATTTCCGAAACATGTTCATTGAAAATTAATATTACCCAAAGGAACTGTGGAAAATGCTTACATCCATCTATAAGTCTAAAAATACGAGTGCAACATTTACCAACAAAACACTCACCGTTAAGGAAGAGTTATCAGTGCGCTAAATGAGACATTTGTGTCCAGCGTGATAGATATTCACCAGAACATCCCTGAGATAAAGGATTGGAATTTTTCACAGGATGAAAATATACAATTTTGAAAAACTCAGCTTTTAAGAAATAACTCCCCAGGAGATATCAAAAATAATAAGTAAAATATTGTAAAGTCTCAATATGAAATTGATGGCCTAAACAGAATGGTCCTGCTGGATGCGATGAAGAATCACTTATTCTCTGAACATTTTACAGATTTAGTTAATCGAAGTCTGAAGGAAGGAGTAATGGAAGCTGGCATGGAAAATATTAACAGTTGTTCCAATTCCAAAAATCACGAAGTCAACCATACCTGAAAAGCTGCGCCCCATAAATATTCTCCCAATTTATGAAGCTGTACAGGAACGAGTAATTAAAAAACAGTTGGTTGGTCATATTGATAATTACAATATATTAGTGTTTTAGAAGAAAAATTCATTACTGTGAAACAGCATTAAACCTTATGTTGAACATACGGAAAATTCAAATAACGGAAATAAAGCTGGGAGCTTTTGAAACTATAGATAGGAGAATTTTACTCCAAAAATTATGTACGGAGCAGTTTGAATGGTTTAATAATTATCTTCAAGGGACTCAACAAAGTACAAAAGTTGATAATTTCACATCATCGTTGATTCAAAAAATTTTGGAGTACCACAAGGTTCAACACTTGGACCATTGTTATTTATCTTATATATAAATGACATAGTAGATGTTATAAAAACTGTTAAATTAATATGTTTGCGGATGACACCTTAATTACTGTTTCGGTACCAACTCATCAAGAAGCAGTACAAAAAGTAAACGAAGATCTTAATGTTTCATAAATTTTTACTGAACATTTCGAAAACGAAGTATATGTTCTTGTCAATCAAAAAAAAGTTTGAGGGTAGTGCAAATATTGTAATTGCGAATTAAATCATTGAACGAGTTAAACAATACAAATATCTCGGTATCGTAATTGATGAAAACTTAAGTTTTAATCATCATCAGGATTATGTAGCTAAAAACATGAATAAAAAATTAGGATATTTCAACAGAATTAAAGAAATACAGAGGGATCTTCCTAAATATTTAAATAGTTTGCTCTCCACCAACAGAGAAGTCCATAATTATAATACCAGGGATACTCATTTTATTGAAGATTACTAAGGTACTGTTAATCATCTTCTCAACGATCGATAGGGTATAATAACTATTGCAATCTTAATGACCTTCAGGAGCTGGAGTATGGTGTATGACCGGTTTATTCAACTAAACAAAAGGTTTAAAAAAAATAAAGATAAATAAACAAACAAATAAAATATTTCATTACGGTATATGAGAAAAGAACAGTTTGGCATAAGGTACATCACGGCCTGCTTCAGAAGGGCATATGGTACACGGCGGTAAAAGGTGCATTGAGGCATTTTCCAGTACGGCATAAGCTTAATTATTCGGTAAACTTATCAAATTTTACCGTATACACTTTGTTATACATATACAGTGCTGCAAAACATCTGCACCCTAATGACGGCCAAGAACGGTAGGCGTAAAAAAAAAAATTGCTTGCCCAATTTTTTTGCACATCAGTTTCGGGGTTGTACCGGTGTAATAAAAGCAAAAGGCGGTCCAACAAAACATTAATATGAAAGATTGAACTTCTATAAATTAATAAAAAACAAACAAAAAAAGAAAAAATTAGTGTTTAATTTATTACATTACTTTAACACCAATCAACGTATTTTGAATATGTGAATAGGCATTTTTCGGTGTTTTGCCCCTAAATTGCAGGTCAATATTTTTTTTCAAAAAATTACATCATACATGTATTTAAAATGAAACAATAAACCAATTGCTTTCAAAAGTTTTGTAATTTTAGCAAAAAAAAGACTCCAATTTGCAATAAATTTGTTTGCCCAATTTTTTTTTACCAGCACTGTATGTAACAGAAAAATAGAACCTCAATTTGACCTACTCGCATCGTAACAGCAGAGATTGGTTATATAATAATCAAAACAATCTGTGAAATTGACAAAAAGGCCAAGATTTTCCATAATTAGCAGATGTTTTTTTTTTTATTTAATAAAAAATTAATTAGGAATTAGAAGTTCCAGTACAATTTTAGTTAGACATTACACAATTAAAAAGTTATCATTTATTGAAATAATCCCATTTCAATGATCGTCTGATTTTCACATTTACTCATATTAAAATCACAAAACTTACTCATTTCATTGTATGACTTAGATATCAGATTCAAAGGTCCGTTGACTCCATCCTTACCGGGGCATATAACTCAACGATCATTAATAAGAATGAGCTCTATATTGACATTTAGAAGATCGGAAATGAAAATGGTACCAGCATGCTGACGGCGAAATACAAGCGCCTCAAGCTTTAAATTGCATCTATCGACATAAGAAGGCAGGTCCCTAACGTTCTCCCACTGTGCCTTACGACGAACAAATTGGTGTGTTTTCCACGCATAAAAAATGACAAAAAAATTTTGGTACCATTTCGATTCTACTAATATGACTAGCATAGTGGGGATAACACACACATGACGCAAATTCAAGTTGCGAGGAAGTTCGTTTAAGAAATCCTAACATAGAACATGCTTTTGCTATTATCAAATCAATATGCCGATTCGATGAAAAGGTTTATGTAAACATGACTGCAAGAGATCTTTATTCAGTTATTCGTGACCAGATAATAGTATTAATGGAATAGTCATGTATTACACACGACAATGAGCGGGTAAATGACAGATCTTTACATTTTTTGGTATTCCAAAATAAGCGGTTATTTTCACACCAATGGCTAATTGCATCAATGTCCTTCTGTAGATTAATTGCATCATGCGCATTTTGTGTATGGGAAAATATTTTTAAGGTAATCAACGTAAATTAGACAACAAGCGGATTTGACACAATTGGTGATATCGTTTAACAATAGAATGAAGGTGAGCGGTTCAAGATGGCAGTCCAGGGGAACACCAGAATGCGCATTAACCGGATTAGAAAACTGTCATTTTTTTTTACAAATTGCACGAGTTCAGCAAAGTAAGGATCTATCCATTTTATAAAATTATGAGCAATGCCTTTTGATTTTTCCAACACAATTACGTGGTTGATCGAGTCAACCGCCTTGCTAAAGTCCAATATAAATGACATCAAGTTGAGCCTTAACCTCACTCACCTCCAAAGCAGGTTTCGAAAATTCTATTAAATTCGTTCCAAACAATAGTTTTAGTTATAAAATTCTTTCAATGCCTCCAAGATATTTTCACTGAATTAAATTAAGGTCCGCGAGTTTTATTTCTTTTGTAAAATATCATTAAAGACCAAGGTCCGCGAGTGTTATTTCTTTTGTAAAATATCATTAAAGATCAAGGTCTATAAACCCTTTTATTGTGGGTTTCTGGAAATTCGGAAAAAAAGATTTAATTTTAAAATATTCTGGAACATGGAGATTTAATTTTAAAATTAGAATATATAACACTATTTCCCAGAATTACCACATTGTGCGAGTCCGAATAAGTAAACACGACCGTGAACCTTATTTCCTTTCTACGGTTAGCTCCATGGTCGTTAATTCACGGAACCGGCATTTTTGTTGGTTTGGACCTGACATTTATAACGCATACTAACATGCGATATTGCTTGCTCTAAGCGGTGTAGCGGCTCACTCATTCGTTTTCCGCTACAATGTATCAACTACATATATTGGCGTTTGATCTCACCCAATCACCACTACAACGTTTTCACGCCGCTAAACAAATAATGATGTGGCACAGTTCAATTAATTTACCTATTTTGCTCAATAACTACGACAACATACCTTTGCTAAAACCAGTAACAGATGATGCACATCTCACGCCCGTGTCAACCTCATCACAATTTCTTTTGTCGTCAACAGCACTTATAAGCACCGAACGTCTCCCTTCAATTTTCCTACAATTTTAAGACATTCATATTATTTTACCAGTTACAATATCTGATAATAACTGAAGGCTAATCTCAACACATTTTTGTTGGAAAAACTGGGAACATTTGCCAGCACATTGCACTCCTGAGTGGTCATTTTGTGGTGCTATATCACACCTTTATATCACTAGTGGAGACTTTTTTTGTGTGATATAAAAAAATGGAGAAAGTCTACAAACACATCCCTGCAAAATGAATTTTAAGGGGAAAATGATGAATCAAAGTGATAAGTTGACGTTTTCACATAACCACAAATGACATTATATGAACATTTTATACGAAGTGCTATTTATGTGGTGATAAAGTAATACTTGAATGCAAGGATGTTTAATATTTAAATAAAATGTTAAAAATATAATAATCAGTCCTTTGTCAATCAACAATTTTATTTTGCACTTGGTTTCATGATAATTTTCATTCATTTTTTTAAAACCCCAATTTAGTTGTTTTCCATCAAACTATTTGAAGCTTGATCAAAAACAACTAAATTAAAGTTTCAAAAAAATGATTGAAAATTATCATGAAACCAAGTGCAAAATTATATCGTCGATTGAAAAAAGACCAATTAATATATTTTTAACATAACATAACTAGAAAAGCCTTTGGTTTGTTAGAATTTGATGTTTAAACATTGACCAATATTTGCATTTGTGGGTTTATGTCAGATGGTTAATGTTGATTTTTGTTTAAGAATTTTTTTTGTCGTTTGCTATTATGAGCTCCCGATGAAATTTGTTATTCTAGGCAACTAGAATGTTATTTTTAACAAATAATTTACTACACAAAATTAAAATAATTTTTGATTTTGTATTTCATTTTTCTTGTAAATTTAACAATAACCCATTAATTTTATTTCAAAAATATATAAATGATCATTTTGTTAATAAATTATCATTCATTTATATTTCGCGTCAATGTAAATTTCATTCATTTTTTGATATTTTTATTAGAGCTTTTTTTAACTAAACTCCATATAAAACAAATGTAAACAAGAAAATAATTTTTTTTTCCACTTGTAAAAGTAAGACGGAAGATATTGTGGTCTTTTTCATTTAAATCAATATGCGACCACAAAATGACAACACTGCAAAATGAATTTTAAGGGGAAAGCAATGAATCAAAGTGATGATTTGACACGTAACCTCAATTGTTGATTTTTATATTACTATGTAATATAAAAATCAACAATTATTTTAGTTTTGTGTATTAAATTGTATGTTAAAAGAACCATTCTAGTAGCCTAGAATAACAAATTTCACAAAAACAATCATCCTCCTCATAGAAATGGACAAAAATAAGCAATTCTTAAACGAAAATCAACATAAACCATCTGACATAACCTCACAAAATGCAAATAATGGTCCGTTGTTTAAACATGAAATTCTAATAAACCAAAGGAATTTCTAGTTATGTTAACTTAAAAATATAATAATTAGTCTTTTGTTAATCAACAATTTTGTATTGCAGTTCGTATCACAGTAATTTTCATTCATTTTTTTTAAAACTTTATTTAGTTGCTTTCGATAAAACTCCATATAGTTTGATATAAAAAAATTAATTTAAATTTTTGAAAAAATGAATGAAAATTACCATTATATGAAGTGCAAAACAAAATTGTTTGTTAACAAAAGACTAATTATTATATTTTTAAGTTAACATAACTATCCCGTGGCGTACTGCAGCTATCGGGGGGGGGGGGGGGGGGATGGGGGGGGGGGGGGTCACAGGTGGTGGATAGTGGACGGCCTATCGATAGGTAGGCTAGTAGCGGTGAATTAAATAAGCCGCCTTCAACCGCAGTCCAGCTGGTGGGAGAGTCTCAGGGAACTGGGGAGTGGTTAACCTCAGTTCATTAAATTCTGAGTGCCGATGATGCCCAGCATGGAAAGGCGAACAGATGGCGCCAGAAAACCATCGACCAATAACCACGGCGGACTGGGCGTCGTGTCCTCTCTGCACCTCCGGAGTTTCCGCGGGTGATGAGTGGGGGTACCCCTATAAACGGGTGACCCGGGGAATGGAATGGATCCCATTGGATTGGGCTCTCCATATAAATAGGTGGAAGGGGGAGAGAATGTGGGCGGAGGGAAGGGGGTGCTGGGAGGACGCGGTGCTAGCGAGCCGAATCGGCTGGATTAAGGTGTTAAGCGACCCGTGCTGATGATCAACTAGGCTGGGGCCCATTTAACAAAGCCCAGTCGCTAACGGAGCCCTCTGGAAATCTGGCGACCTCCAGTTGTATTTAGCCTTACCTGCGTATTCGGATCTCTGCGCAGGCGGACCTCTATTTCTCCGATACTCGTGGGAATCAGATGGAAAGATCGAACAACGAAAAAACAAAGGACACCGGCTCTCCTCAAAAGCCGGTATCGCTGAATGGGGGTACCTCGAACCAGACGGGTGGGGCCTCTAAAGTTGCAAAGGGGGTTGGCTCTAGGGCAAAAGTCCCGGGAGTTAGCGGTACCAACGCAGCACAGGGGAGTGGGACGAGAGACATTCCTCCGGCGAAAAGGCGATACAGGAATCGCCGAATTCTCGTGAAGTGGGCTGCGACCCCGAGGGGCAGCTTACGGAAGAGCAAAGAACATCAGTAGCTTGGGCAAGGAGCACTGTGGGCTGCGGAGGCTCGGAAAGGGACCATTTGTCGAAAAGACAGCGGTCACAGGACGAGGTGGAAGTAGTCAACAGCAAGCGGGCCAAATTGGTGACTGAAAGGAAGCCGAGCTCCAACTCAGGAACAAAGCTGTTCAGCGATGTCCTGAGGGACCATGTGTTGATGCTAGCCGTAATTGACGAAAGTCAAGAAGATGGGAGCATCACGGCCGAAAAATGGAGGTTGGTGTATAATGCACTCAACCTCGTCTTTTTAAAGGTCCTGGGTGAAAATCCGGGACCTCCCCCATCCTGCAGAGATGCGGGGTGGTATCAAGGGCGTGTGAAGATGACTGCATGCTTGGACTCTAGATCTATGGATCTATATAAAAAGGCTATAGCCAAAGTAGGGGAGGTGTGGCCAGGCGCAAAGCTTGCGGCAGTTAGTTGGGAGGAAATTCCCAGCAGGCCGAGGGCACGTGTCTGGCTGCCATCCGAACCGGCTAGCCCTGACGAGGCTTTGGAAATCATTCAGGCCAGTAACCCGAGTCTTCCGACCGAAAATTGGAAGATCGTCAAGCAGGAGGAGGCGAAGGGGGGCTCGAAATTATCAATTATGGTAATAAATAAGGAGTCCCTTGCCCTCCTGCACAAAACGAAGGGAGTAATTGACTTCGGTTTCGGGTCAATTACTCTCAACGTTTATAAAAAGGATGGGGCGGAAGCGCGTACGGGAGGCCAACCGGAGGATGGTGGCAACCCGCCCAGGCCTGAAGGGGGACCAGCAGCATGGGGGGAGAAGCTGAGGGTATGGGGGAGAGTGAAGCCGGCGACCTCGGTCGGACAAGGCCTCCCTTGAAGCATAAGGAGGGGCACATAAGCGAAGGAGCTGGTGTACCGATGGAGGAGGCTGTCGGCAGCCAGGCCAGACGGGTCGGCACTGACAAGTCCTCTACAGAGGGTATGAGGGGTGGCGAGACGGGCGGATCCGGCGCACCCCAAAATACCGAGAAATAATATTCCTGCGGTAGCAAGAATATACCATAGAGATAGGTAGAGGTTAAATGGTTATGATTAAGATAACACAAATTAACCTTCACCATTCTAAGGCTGCTTCGGTAGCTCTACTCCTCAGGCTGACTAGTTCGGGTGAGGATGTGATATTAATCCAAGAACCTTGGATTAACAACAACAGGATCTGTGGCCTCAGAACCAAGGGGTATAAAATTATATCCTCTAGTAAGTCTGGGAAGATCAGATCTTGTATTCTTGGGAAAAATAATATTAATCTTTTCCTTCTCTCTCAATACAGCAATGGATAGCCTGGAAGTAGGCACTTGTAGATTCTGACTAGTTTCAGCCTACATGGACCGGGAGAAGGAGGTTCCTCCGGATAACCTGGAGGAGCTGATCCGTAAAGCGGAACAATCAAAGGTAGGTGTGGTACTGGGAGTTGATGCTAATGCGCATCACACTATCTGGGGAAGCACAGACATTAATGAAAGAGGTGAGTCGTTTTTTGATTATTTGATGAGTACTAACCTTTCAGTGTGTAATATTGGGCGGGAACCCACATTTATTACTAGTAACAGCAGGAGGTTCTAGACGTGACCCTTGCCTCAAATAATATTCTTCATATGGTTAAAAATTGGAGGGTGGATAAGGAACACTCCTTCTCTGATCATCGATATTTAACCTATAGCCTCGATATTCACCCTGCTACCCGGGAAGCCTTCAGGAAGCCTAGAAGGACTAACTGGAGCAAATATGGGGAATTATTGGAGGAAATGTTACCGACGAGGGCTATGGAGCTCCCGACGACCGTTGGGGAGCTGGAAGACATGGTGGCTAGCGGTACTAGCGCATGCAACCGATCCTTTCGCGCTGCCTGTCCAGTGGCTAAGCCTAGGGGTAGGCAAAAACCGGTATGGTGGTCCAGGGAACTGGGAACCTATCGGAAGGCTTGTAGGATAGCCTTTAATAGAGCCAAAAATACAAGGGAGGCTCAGGATTGGGACTCCTATAAGGAGAAACTCGGAATTTATAAGAAAGAATTAAGAAAGGCACAAAGGAGGTCTTGGAGAATCTTCTGTGATAATATGGAAGAGGTATCCGAAACCTCCCGCCTTAGGAAGATTCTTTCCAAAAGTACATCTAGTCCTAGTTTTTTGATAAAACCGGACGGATCTTGGACAGCTTCTAGTGGAGAATCTCTGGAGCTTCTCTTCGAGACACACTTCCCAGGGAGCTTTGAAGACCTGTTGGTGCGTAGCAATCATCAGGAATCACTGTCAGTAACCACAGAGGATATCGTAACCAGAAAACGGATCCTATGGGCACTGAGGGGTTTTAAACCATTTAAATCGGCTGGTCCGGATCAAATTATACCAGCTGAACTTCAAAACAACTCAGTAATTATTCTTCCCTACCTGGAAGCTATATTCAAAGGGTGTTTGAAGCTGGGCTATATTCCTAGGTACTGGACGGAGGTCAATGTGGTGTTCATACCGAAAGCGGGGAAAAGCTCACATGTCTATCCTAAGGACCTAAGACCAATAACTCTATCATCCTTTCTTTTGAAAACCTTGGAAAGGCTGCTGGAAGTATACATCAGAGATAAAACAGGTGCCAGGAAGTGGGCATCGTCTCAGCATGCGTACACAAAGGGTAGATCTGTGGACACTGCTCTGCACGCCTTGGTGTGTACGATTGAGAAATCGAATGAGTTCGAAGGAATTCTGTTTGGTGGCCTTCCTGGATATAGAAGGCGCCTTTAATAATGTGAAAGCGGAGGCAATCAAGGAGGGATTGTCATTTTTGGAGGTGGACGTTCCTCTGATAGGGTTAATCAATTATATGCTGGGAAGCAGGATTGTTAGCTCGAAGTTGGGGGACTCCACCTTCAAGAGGCGAGTAACTAGGGGAACTCCGCAGGGGGGGTTCTGTCCCCTCTTCTCTGGAACATAGTGGTAAACGGGTTACTACTTGAATTGGAGAGAGAGGGTATTGAAGTTATCGCGTACGCAGATGACGTAGCTTTAGCTGTTACCGGGAAATTCCTGGGCACGATTGTAGACGTAATGCAGAATGCGCTTACCATCGTTACGAAATGGGCTGGCAAATGTGGACTTGGTATCTTGGTATTAACCCGTCCAAGACAGAGCTGGTACTCTTTACTAAGAAATACAAAATCCCGGTAGTTGTCCCTCCTACCTTAAATGGCACGAGACTTGCTTTTACTGATAGAGCTAGATATCTGGGCATTATCTTGGACAGTAAGCTTAGTTGGAAGCCCAACATGTTGGAGAGAATAAACAAAGCTACTATTGCTTTGTACTCCTGTAGGAACGCCATTGGTCATAGATGGGGTCTGAAGCCGGAGCTGGTACACTGACTCTACACCGCCGTAGTGAGACCTGTACTCATGTACGGGGTGGGTGTTTGGTGGCCAGCTCTGGACAAGGTAACTTACAAAAGTAAGATTGAGAGAGTGCAAAGAACGGCCTGTATGCTTGTTAGCGGGGCATTGAGGTCGACACCGACAAGTGCCTTAGAGGTTATGTTGCACCATCTTCCGGTCGACATTTTTGGCAAACAGATGGCGGCAAATACGGCTGTACGACTTGCAGCCGTCTCTCAGTGGAGGTGTCTTAGTATAGGACACTCTACTATCGTCAGATCGTTGAAGGATGAGCTGGCGAATCTTGACTACATTAAACCTACTATACGCTTCAAGAAGCGATTTCGAACCTCCTTCCCTTCAAGGGAATCCTGGAGGGATATACCGTTATCGGAAACCGAAGCGTTGCAATTCTTCACAGATGGCTCCAAGCTAGACGGCAAAGTAGGAGCTGGAGTATTCTGTGACAAATTAAATGTAAATATTTCTATTCGTCTCCCTGATTAATGCAGCGTGTACCAAGCTGAAGTCGTAGCGATTGAGGAGGTCATGACGTGGTTGAAGCATAATGTGTTATCCTCAGACGATATCACAATCTATGTGGTCACGGGTGGTGTTGAATTGTCACTCATCTCTAAATGAGATGGGTGAGCATTTCAACATCCAGGTAGTCTGGGTCCCAGGTCACTCGGGCGTCATAGGGAACTGCAGGGCAGATGAACTTGCTAGGCATGGTACGACTCTCCAGCTGCAACCGGAAAGGGCAAGTCTGGGGAGGCCTATCACAGCGCTGAGACAAGCACTTGGGAAGCAGGCGCTATCCTCAGCAGGCAATATCCTTACGCAGACGTTAATTAAGAACGGTCGTAGGAATTCTCACGGGACACTGCCTTTTTGGAGAACATGCAAGAAGGCTGGGTCTGGAGGCTAATGACTTCTGCAGAAGCTACTTGGACGAAGAGGAGGAAGAGACGTTGGTCCACTTCCTTTGCTCGTGTACAGCATTGGCTCTCAGAAGGCACAAACACTTAGGTAAGTTCAGGATGGACTGCCTCTCGGATCTCGAAAACATTAAAGTGCGGGACGTCTTACGCTACATAAGTAGCTCGAAATAGTTCCAATAGGGGTAAAAGGGGATACATCCTGTGGCATCACAATGGACCGTCACCGGTCTGAGTGTGCGTAAGCAGCCACTCCAACCTAACCTAACCTAACCTAACATAACTAAAAAGTCCTTTGGTTTATTAGAATTTCATATTTAAACACCGACCATTATTTGCATTTTGTGAGGTTATTTCAGATGGTTTATGTTGATTTTCGTTTAAGAATTGCTTATTTTTTGTCCATTTCTATTAGGAGGATGATTGTTTTTGTGAAATTAGTTATTCTAGGCTACTAGAATGGTTCTTTTAACATACAATTTACTATACAAAACTAAAATAATTGTTGATTTTTATATTCCGTTTTCCTGTAAATTTAACAATAACCCATTAATTTTATTTCAATAATATATAATATAAATGATTATTTTGTTAATAAATATCATTTATTTATCATTCGCATCAATGTAAATTTCATTCATTTTTTGAAATTTTTATTAGAGGTGTTTTTAACCAAACTCCATATAAAAACAATTTAAACAACAAAATAAACAATTTTTTCCACTTGTAGAAGTAAGACGGAAGATATTGTGGTCATTTTTATTCAAATCATTATACGATGTGACGTTGTTCATCCAAGATGGGACCGCAGTAAGCTACGACAAATGTCAGTTTATCACAGTTTTATCACCAAATGTGATATAGCACCACAAAATTACCACCCTGGGTGGTCATTTTGTGGTGCTATATCACACCTTTATATCACTAGTGGAGACTTTTTTTGTGTTATATAAAAAAATGGAGAGAGTCTACAAACACATCCCTGCAAAATGAATTTTAAGGAGAAAATGATGAATCAAAGTGATACGTTGACGTTTCCTCATAACCTCAAATGACATTATATGAAAATTTTATACGAAGTGCTATTTGTGTGATGATAAAGTAATACTTGAATGCAAAGATGCTTATTATTTAAATAAAATGTTAAAAATATAATAATCAGTCCTTTGTCAATCAACAATTTTATTTTGTACTTGGTTTCATGATAATTTTCATTCATTTTTTTAATATCCCAATTTAGTTGTTTTCCATCAAACTATTTGGAGGTTGATCAAAAACAACCAAATTAAAGTTTCAAAAAAATTAATGAAAATTATCATGATACGAAGTGCAAAACAAAATTGTCGATTGAAAAAAGACCAATTAATATATTTTTAACATAACATAACTAGAAAAGCTTTTGATTTGTTAGAATTTGATGTTTAAACATTGACCAATATTTGCATTTTGTGGGGTTATGTCAGATGGTTTATGTTGATTTTTGTTTAAGAATATTTTTTTGTCCTTTGCTATTGTGAGCTCCCGATGAAATTTGTTATTCTACGCAAATAGAATGTTATTTTTAACCAAAATATACAGAAAATAAATGTATAGTATTGCGCATGCTGTTGCTTTACTTTTTTCGCAATTTGACATCACGTGTTGTCAAAAATGCTGATATATGGAGTTTCGTGATATTTTTATTAATTTTTTAAATAAATGGAAAATAAATAATTTTTTTTTATTCTTGGCATTAATTGTTTTTCGTCTTTATGTTAAAATTAAACATTTCAATTTTTATTTTAGTTATATACTGCAATACTTTTGGAATTAAATCGCGAAAATAGGCATGTTTTAATATTCGTGTCTAGAGCAGACTGTTTGAGCATTGCATAACAAGTTTCGGAATTTATGAGTAAAATTTTTTTGTTAAATGCAGAGAACGTTTAGATTTTAATTATTTAATTCAAAAATTTGGGAGTGTTCGATTTTAAATATACTAAATTTGAATAATTCCTTTTGCAACAAAACTATCAATTATACTTCTGATAAGAACACAGATAGAACACTAAACAGTGAATGGGTGTTTTGATTTATTTGTAGCGAAAACCAAAAGACGATAAATGAATTAATTTCCTTTTTCTAAACAATAATTTGTGAACTGTATTTTTATTTAATATATTTTTACATTTATATTTAACGTTGAATATGAACATATTATGTATTCGAATAGATACGTGGATACCAATAATTTGAAGCCAAACGAAAATAGATGGCAAAAATTTGAGTACATAACGTAAAGAAATAAAAATTTTAATAATTGGTACGTACATATGTTCAAATGACCAAAAACATTTAATAATTTAATTGTTTTATGTTATGTACTCATAATTTTGTCTACCCTTTTTTCCATTTATCTTAGACATTATATACTCGAAGGAATTATTTCTCAAATATTTGGATCATAAAAAAATATAAAGCATAAAAAGGGTATCGGTAAACTATAATATCAATTGTAAATATGGTTTGTAAAAAAAAATTACGATTATTCTTGATTTATTTAAAAAATTAATCAAAAAACCGCCAAACTTCATATCGTCGTGTCCAAATAAGAGTATTACATCTGCAAACCATTAATTTTTTGGAGGGGCGTCTCAAGTTTTTAATGTTAAATTTGGCTTAATTTTTTTTAAATAAATTTCTTTCCACACTTTCTGGAAAGAACTTTATCTAAAAAAAAATTAAGCCGAAATTACAATTAACAACTTTAAAGCCTTTTCAAAAAAATAGCGATTTGTAGATGTAATACTCTTATTTGGACACGACGATATACAAATATGTTTTTTTGACTACACGTGACGTGATGCGCAAAGAAAGACGAAAATGAGACACGAAAATATACTACCTCTTTTTTTCTGTATACCTTGATTTTTAACAAATAATTTACTACACAAAACTAAAATAATTGTTGATTTTTGTATTTCGTTTTTCTTGTAAATTTAACAATAACCCATTAATTTTATTTCAAAAATATATAAATGATCATTTTGTTAATAAATATCATTCATTTATATTTCGCGTCAATGTAAATTTCATTCATTTTTTGATATTTTTATTTGAGGATTTTTTAACTAAGCTCCAAATAAAACAAATGTAAACAACAAAATAATTATTTTTCTACTTGTAAAAGTAAGACGGAAGAAGTTGTGGTCTTTTTCATTTAAATCATTATGCGACGTGACGATATTCATCCATGACAACACCATAGTTAGCTACGACAATTTATTTTTCGCACAGTATCGCCAAATAGGATATATTACCATAGACAAATTACTTTGAAATAATTCAAATTATTTAATTAAAGATTGAACGAATAAAATACTTAAATATTTGATAGAGAAACAGGAGAATTAGCATCATAAAAGATACAAATTAAATGGAAAAAATAATTTTCGATTTATTTTCTTAAAAAACAATAATTCCTTTAAAAATGTCGAAATGCAACAGCGTAAACGCGACCCGCGTGGAATGGGTTAATAAATTATGTAAGCACACACAAATTACAGCCACAAATTATTTTTGTATAGGTATTAGGTATGCATATTATACAAATATGAAATAACTACGTAGCTACATATCTATGTATACAGTATATAAACTCGTATATATATATATTCCTTACAGATTGTTTTACAGGTATCAAAGGATTATTATGTCAACTGTAATGTAATTAAACTGCTAAATGTAAATAAAAATAATTATCATATGAAAATTGAAAAACTTGAAAATAAAAATTGAAAAAATTATCGCTCAAAAAAAAAATTTTGTTTTCTATTATTCCCGATACCGAAATATGTAATTTGTTCTACAATCTATATGTGCATTGGATATATCTATGCATACACATTTTCTGTTTCGATTTTTGTTTTGATTTTAAAGAATAAAAAATGCACCTAAACCTTTTTTATACGGTCCTTTTTATCGCGATTTTTTTATTTTATGAATCACAATAGCAAAGCAAATAATTTAAAGGTAAATGTAATTCCTTTATTTTTCATTGTTTTTTAGGTTTAGGTTGTTCTGTAAATTTTGTTTTGAAATATATGTGTATATGTATGTGTGTTGAGTTTTAATATTTTCTATTTACATTTTTTTTAAACAATAAAAATATCGAAGTACACATATCTGTTCCACATTTGAATATGGTTGTAACATAATGTAAAGGGAGAGATACTATGTTATTTTGATATAGGAAAATAAAAACTACAGCCATCAAAAAAAAACAATTGCTTAATAAAAGGAGTATAGAGAATATGTTTATTTCTTTTCGTCATTCACGTTCATTGATCAGTAGGAAAGTTTATGACGAAAAGAGATAAAACATATATTCCTTTCGTTCAATCTTCCTCCAAACTGTTCGAAAAATTATAATACTTTATTTTATAGGTAAAAGGTTAATACCAAAGTTGTTTATCTTCTAAAGTAATTTGTCTATGATATTACCACAAAATGACAACACTGCAAAATGAATTTTAAGGGGAAAGCAATGAATCAAAGTGATGATTTGACACGTAACCTCAATTGTTGATTTTTATATTACTATGTAATATAAAAATCAACAATTATTTTAGTTTTGTGTATTAAATTGTATGTTAAAAGAACCATTCTAGTAGCCTAGAATAACAAATTTCACAAAAACAATCATCCTCCTAACAGAAATGGACAAAAATTAAGCAATTCTTAAACGAAAATCAACATAAACCATCTGACATAACCGCACAAAATGCAAATAATGGGGGGGGGGGGGGTTTAAACATGAAATTCTAATAAATCAAAGGGTTTTCTAGTTATGTTAACTTAAAAATATAATAATTAGTCTTTTGTTAATCAACAATTTTGTTTTGCAGTTCGTATCACAGTAATTTTCATTCATTTTTTTTAAAACTTTAATTTAGTTGCTTTCGATAAAACTCCATATAGTTTGATATAAAAAAATTAATTTAAAATTTTGAAAAAATGAATGAAAATTACCATTATATGAAATGCAAAACAAAATTGTTTGTTAACAAAAGACTAATTATTATATTTTTAAGTTAACATAACTAGAAAACCCTTTGATTTATTAGAATTTCATGTTTAAACACGGACCATTATTTTCATTTTGTAAGGTTATGTCATATGGTTTATGTTAATTTTCGTTTAAGAATTGCTTATTTTTTGTCCATTTCTATTAGGACGATGATTGTTTTTGTGAAATTTGTTATTCTAGGCTACAAGAATGGTTCTTTTAACATACAATTTACTACAGAAAACTAAAATAATTGTTGATATTTTATTCCGTTTTCCTGTAAATTTAACAATAATCCATTCAGTTTATTTCAATAATATATAAATGATTATTTTGTTAATAAATATCATTTATTTATCATTCGCGGCAGTGTAAATTTCATTCATTTTTTGAAATTTTGATTAGGAGTGTTTTTAACCAAACTCCATATAAAAAAAATTTAAACAACAAAATAAACAATTTTTTCCACTTGTAGAAGTAAGACAGAAGATATTGTGGTCATTTTCATTCAAATCATTATACGACGTGACGTTGTTCATCCAAGATGGGACCGCAGTAAGCTACGACAAATGTCAGTTTATCACAGTTTTATCACCAAATGTGATATAGCACCACAAAATGACCACCCTGTTTTGATCCGTTTTGTAATGTCGAATTCTTTTCGTTTTTTTAAATCAATGTAAATTTTATGGTGCGAAAAGTACACGAAACCAAATTGATGTTTTTTTTGACGTTACTAACAACAACAAAAATAGAAACTTCAATTTTTATTTGTCAAAGTTGTGATTATACCGGTTTTTTGTGTCTTGATTTTAAATCATTTTAATTGTTGTTTAATTATTTTAATCGTTTAAATAAAGTTTTCAATATAAACAGTTTTTTCCGTCTCGATTTTTATTATTCTTTTGTTTGTTTGTTGTGTTTAATTATTTTAATTTTGACGATGAAGATGCCACGAATTCCGCAATTACCTCTTCCATAATTGTTCTATAAATTATATATTTATTTTATTCAAATTTCAAAACAAAACACTGAATACACTCGGACACAAAACACTATAAAAATCGATTCGAAATCGAGACGGCAAAAACTGTTTATATTGACAACTTTATTTAATTCAATTAAAATAATTAAGCACAACAAATAAAAGGATAAAAAATCGAGACGGAAAAAACTGTTTATATTGTAAACTTTATTTAATACGATTAAAATAGTTTAAAATGATTAAAAATCAAGATACGAAAACTTTAATTGACAACTTTGACAACTAAAGATTGACGTTTCTAATTTGTTGTTGTAGTTGATTTATGAAAAAATATACATTTCGTAAAATTAATGTACATCGAAAAAACATTGATGTTTTTTGACGAAAAGAACATGATTTTCGATGTACATCAATTTTTTTTTATGTTTATTAGCGAAAAGAATTTGACATAACATTTATGGAATAAATTTGACAGATTGCCATATTGTCAAAATAATTGTTATACTGTCAGTCAATTTTAATAAATATATTGAAAACTTATTTAGATTTTAGCAAAAGATGACAATTCATTATTTATATTTTTAATTGAAAAAAAAACGCAATTTTCTTGGAACGAAAAAAAACAACCGTTTGACGTAAAATTCGAAGAAAGTATCATCTTTGCTTAAAGAGATGGTCAATTTTATTAAAACTCTTGGACATCATGTTTACTGGTTCATTGTTACCATAGTTTGTTCTGTGTTTATACACATATATATAGATATGTATATAGTTCAAATAATTTGGCATTTGAAGATATTGATGTAATTCCTTTGTAGCAAGAAACATCAGCTCTTGACCTAGTTTTGAAAATTGTTGGTACTCTGGTTAATTTCCATTTCTTTGGAAATACTGGTAGTTTCAAAGATTGATTTAATAGAAGACACGGAGGAATTACCAACCTCGTGAAATCTTTTAACAATGACGCTCGAACACCATCAGGACCACATCCATCTCAAAGTACATCTTCCTCGATGGATATCCTGGGTTTGAATCCGTGGTGTTAGTATGGCTACGTTGTTTTTACCATTGTTTGGATTTCCATAGTTGTCGATATCTTTTGGCTTAAGGCATTGCCACAGCTATTTTTCGTGCGACTCGAATTTATTTCTATTTTCAAATTTTACTAGAAATAAAACAAATTTGATTCTAAATGATTGAAGAAACTATCAAATTAAATTGCATTCCTATAAAACGTCTTATTAATTTTTTTGTAAATTAATAATTTTTATTGATAAATTATAAATTTTGTCGCGCGATAATAGCTGTGGCAATGCCTTTATATGTATGCCGATTGAAAAAACTCAGTAAACATGTTTGAAATAACCTGTGGGTTACAAGGTTTACATTCCTTAAATGTCAAACACGCTAGGTAACCATTAATTTCAAGTTTTTCTTTGACTTTGGATCCTATCTTAATTTTTTCCTTACGGTTAATGTACTCGTAGCTCTTATTCTTCGTTATCTCAAAGTAGCTTTCGAAATTTTGGTTACACGTAGTGAATTTATTTCGGATCCTCGGAACAGAATTTCATATTTTGTTTGTAAGGTCTTTCATGTTCTTTGGATTGATAAGTTTATTATCTTACCATGGAGGATATTGGTTTGGTTTGGCCACAGCAATAGGAACAAATAATTCTATGGCAGTAAATATAGTTTTGTCCAATTTATCCACGCTAACATCTATGTATGTTGCTGCTGATAAGTTCCTTTTCCCAATTAATCCCCTCAATTGTTCCATCCAAAAATTATTTCTAGGGCTTTGTGGGTAATATCATTAATAGCGAATAGTGATGGTGATTCATTTACTTTAAATATAAATCGTTTGTCAAATTCAGGCCTAAAATTCGGTCTAGACTATTTTGAATCTCGCAAATTTGGCTTAGATTTATGTCAATATCAATGAACAAACACTCTGTTTTCGAGCTCTTGTGTAAAGGTATAGTCTCGTCCGTTTCTTCGTCATATAGTTGGAAAATTAAAATCCCCCGTAATTAACATGGTATCAGATGGATTAGCAGCATTGTTGATTTCCATTATTGTGTCGCAGCTGGCGTTGTAAGATGAGATCGGTGAGCCAGGTGGAACATATGCTACATATATAAAAATAGTATTTTTGTTGAAGTTTTAGCAAATAATTGCTCGATGGACGGGTTGGATATTTCAACTAACTCAATCGATGATGTTATATCGACAGCTATGAGTACACATACAACATATTTTTTTAATACTTGTTTGCGGTGAAGGTTAAATCTATAAACCACATATTTGCTGGGAAAGAATTTAGAATTCAGGATCCGTTTGTTGAATAATGTTTCACAGATGATATAAACCAGAAACAGCGTTTTTAAAACAAAATTGAGAAACTGAGCGGCCTTCGATGACATTTTCTTAACATTTTGGTAATAAAATGACTGGTTTATAGTTTTCTTGGTTTGGACATTGGTGTATAGGTCTCATGACGAAGGTTTCGTTGGTTTGTAGTTAAGATTAAAAATAGGTTTTGACCGCATTCATATTGCGAAAATTTTGGCGAAGTGGTTTCTACCCGAATTCTTTCAGCAATAGTCCTAGTGGCCACAATTCTGATTATAAACCAGTTTTAAATTGTTCAGCAGGTAAACTTATACGTACAATAATACGTAACCGTAAAGCAGGCCGTTTACTTCTTTGGGTGTGATTTTACCGCACACAGCTTGGCCAAGTTCCATTTTACTATTAACAAAATTTTCAAGTTCGACTCACAAAAAGCCACCGTCGTGGAGCAATGGCTTTAATTTCCTGGAAAGTAGACTAAATCGAATTACCTTTCTCAACGATATCCATTAATAAATAAATAAATAAGATTGCATCATACCACTACCAATACTTTGAATAATATCGTTTTGAATGCCGACCGATGTTCCCTGAAAAAATGGGACCTCTCGTAAATATTGCGCTGGTTCATGAAAATCAGTGGTAGAATAGATTAACTCTTTGTAATTTCTCCTGTTTAATGAGTTAATACCCCCGTCATGTCCTCGAAATGGTAATTTTTGATTTCCGAGTAAAGCTACAATATTTATTAACATTTTTAAGGTGATTTGTTGACGCTCGAAGAGGATAGACGTGATATTGTCGTCCTATTCGTAAATTTATTTTAATTTAATTTAACATAATTTATCTGTGATTAATTGATTAATATAGTGAAAGTGAAATCAGTGCAAAATTTGGATATGGAAAAAAATGTATTCATTCAAACTTCATTATTTCTCGCTAAATAATAAGCGTGTTCCATTGGCGTTAGCAAACTACTCACAAGTACTTGTATCTACTCGCAACTACTCATGCTCAAGTGATGGTGTAGTTGTTAGAAGTAGTTACGCATATAATTAACGAAAGAGGGATTTTAGTTTAAAAAATTCTAATAGATGGCTCTCTCTTGTGTGAACCGTCATTTTTTAACCCTAACCAACCAAGGTGTGCCTTTTTGGTTCGTTTGATAAATGCATCGATTTTCAAAATAATGTTAATTTAGTTATAAACTTGTATGTATTTTATTTTGAAACATTTCCATACAACGTACTTGACATCTACTCATTATCTGCAAAAATTTAGTAAATTATTTGACTAGAATTTGAATTTACTGACATAACAAAATTATGTTGGTTCGATTAGGGTTAAAAACAAAAATTTTTTGTTTATGTTTGTGATACGACGCGCAATTGTTAAATCGTAAAAATGTTTTAATTATTTTGTTGTTTAATGTTTTATTACTTATTATTATTAATAGATCAACGTATTTTTTATTCAAATCTAGCAGTTTTATTTAAATTGTGGTTATGTTTTACTACTGTCACAAAAATTTGCGTTCCATTGAAAATCTACTAACAAGTACTTGGCAGCAGCAAATTGTTTCCAATGGAACACATTGAATGCGTGTCTTTAATACTTGTGTAGTTGGTGCATAAAATTAAAATACAAAATATCTCATTTTAGATCAAATTAAAATCGAGTCAATTTATACGCAGAAAAATTTAAATTTCTATTCATGTATAGTCTTTCACGCTTTACAGAATGAAAATTAGTTTTCTTGTACGTCAAGAAACAAAAATTCGTTCTCTTTTGTTCGAGTCATCTGAACTGGTAACAACAAATTTGGATATTTTACTGGTAAAACCAATTATTATATTTATTTTTATAAAATTAAGCTACTTTGTTTTTGTATCAAAAATTGGAAATTTATACATACAAAATACAATTGGAAAATAAATTTCTTTTATTATCTTTTTATTATATTATCTTATTATTAAATAATTTACAAATTGATTGATTGATGCACTGCTAAGCTTATGAAGCAAGAAATACCGTGTTAGTGATGTGGTCATTAAACTGTCACACCAATTTTATAACACAGATGAATGCTTTCCCCACTGAAAATACCTAAGCACCATTACAACAAGGAGAGCACAACCACACACGATACTACACAAATGTGACAGCATCATGTCCACCCCTGGTTAAGTTCCACCGTGCACCCTTTCACACACAACAAAACCGAAGGATAGAATAGTTAGAAGTGACAGAATGGCCCGGTTACAGATACCTAGGTATAGCCGATAGTTAGTAAATTATTAGTAATTATATAGTAAAAATAGTTAGCACAGGACAACACAATTTCTAAACTGCATCTTATTCACTACTTGTTGATCCATGAGGGTTGATTTATGCTAAAATTTAAATCTAAAATTCGGGATTAATTTTGATCCCTATAATAATGATTAATTATAGAACTATGTTTATTCTGAAAATTGGATTATTTATTAGCAAATTAAGGAAGAGATCCCTTTAAATATTTTAAAACTAAATTAATTAAAATATATTAATGGGTAAAACAGAATATATTACACATTACAAAAAATTAACATTTTATGTTAAACAAATATAGAGACTTCCCTATTCAAGGCTAAAAATTGAAGAGGAATTGATTTGTCACACCAACTTTATGACACAGGTGAATGCTTTCCATTGAGGACATCGAAGCACCATTACAACAAAGAAAGCACAACCACCCCCGATACTAAATAAATGTGACACTTCCATGTCCAAGCCTGGCCGGGTCCCACCGTGCTCCTTTCACACACAGCAAAATCTAAGGATAGGATAGGATAATTAGTAGTGATAGAATTAGCCCGGTTACAAACATCCAGGTATAGCCGACAGTTAGTATGATTATTCAGTAATATTTATAAAAATTGATAAGAATTATCAGCAAAAGACAACACAAAAAATTCTCTGAAATAAATTATAAATTATTCCCCATAGAAGAAATAAATCAATTTTAAAAATATTAATATAGTAATATAATAAAACTAAAAAATCCAAACAGAAAACAGCACAACGGTAAACCAATGGTTGTCATCGTGATTATCATACATATTTCTGCCGTCTTACTTTGGTCACAGGAATAGTTATTAGTATAAAAATAAAAATGCAAATTATGCTCAAAATAAAAACCGAAAACAATTTTCTTTTACTTATATCAATCGACATTAAAATTAAATAAAACAAACAAAATTTTTAAAACCATCACTGAAATAGTTCTATACCAACAAAATCTGGTTTGAAACTATTCATTCCGGAATGAAAATACACGGCACTGCCGCTGTAAAATTCCCAAAGTAAGACTACAATTATTTACAAGAGAATAAAATGCCATCCAAAAATTAAAAACTAAAGGTGCTTTTGCACATAAAAATTAAAATTAAAATAAAATTTCTAGTAAATAGGTTTCTCAATAATAAAAATATAAAAATATCGATACATTTTCAACAATTAAACTAAAATAAATATTTTAATAAAAAAGGAAAAGGTTTCTAGAGCAATAAAAATAAAATAAAATCATAGATTAATTAAACACATTTCTTGTAATTAGGGTTTACCAACAATAAAATAAAACATCCAAAAATTTTAAATAAACGAAAACAATTATTTCACAATTTTGCATGCATAAATAAATTCTTCCTTGCGTGTTGCAAAACAAAACTCAATTCAACCAAAAATTAATGTTTCTATATTAGTTTTATTTATATAATTTATTTAATTTGTAAATTCTTAATTTAATCTAAATTAATTTAATAGAATTTATAAGATTAAAACTTCAGATTTCTTTATCAATAAATAAATATAAATGGACATATTACCCTGCCAAATCAAGCATGCAAAGTAAGTAAATAATAAATCAATGCAAGGAAAATAAAACATTATTTTCTTAAAAATTTAGCGGTGTGCCATATAAGTAATCATGACGTTTATGTGTGAAACCTGCAATCTAAACTTCAATAAATTCCATTAGGTTAATAATTAAATTCAAGACATTTAGCCTTCCGAAATGTTTTGATATAATTCCACATTGTTCACTTTCGTTTAATTGAAATTTTGCACACATAAATGAATGCGTCATTATGTGGTGAAAACTAAATCCTAACTCAACTCAAATCAAGATTTCCAAATTAGGATTATATTTATATAATTAGTTAATTTATAATTTTATAATATTAATTAAATTAATTTAAAATCAATTTGATGCAGTTTGTAATACTCTGTAAAAAATTATTAATCATACTTAAATAAACTATTTTTAATGAATTGTATAAGGCGGTTTTCAATTCCACTCAAACTTATTCGATTATACAAAGTATAAAAATCCTATATGAGTCGAACACACTAAAATTTCATTGCGCTTGTATAGTTCATGTTTTATCAAGAATATCATAGTTGTTTCATGAATACACAAAACACAAAGAGAAAAAACAACACCAACATACAAATAACATAATCCTATATACTAAGCCACCAACACACCTTGAACGTAAATATTTTCTACCATCATTCATGTGCGCCGCAGGAGATTTATTATGTTTTCCTAATATTATAGATACTACCCTTATAGCGCACATACAAATATACCTGATCTATGTATCAAGTTACAGGAAAATATTTGTGACGACTATACTAAACCCAACAAAAAAAGTCTTCGTTTTGTTGTTGTTCGCATATTACAAGACAAAAACCAACAATATAAACATAATACATTTCCTTGAGAGAATCTATACAAAGAGCGAACGAGACTGACATTGTTGGCTTTGTTATATATCATGTTTCAAGCAAATATTTGTGTCGATTGTACATAAACTATAAACACAAGAACGAATATAAGTGGACGTAAAAATAAAATCTAATATGAAATTAACTACGACGTATTTCTATTTAAGTTAAAATCATTTTAATACTATCGAATTATTAAATTTAATAATTAAAATTGAAACTTAATTTCATGTACAATCACACAAAAGTCAAATTCGTGCACTTAAACAATTAATTTGATTTCTTTATCCATAAATATAAAACATTGCCTTATTTTGAATTCCGTTTGCCTGATATAACATTTTTGGTGGCGAAACACGGGAATAATCTATATTACATACAAGTGTAACTCTAATTATTTTACGAAGTGTTATATATTTCATTAAAGCATACGTTTGCGTAATTTCGATTCTTAAATCGCTATTTGTTACCTCTTCTACGTGTATTAATTTAATTTGAGCAGATTTGGTATTTTTGCTACACCATTATCTCAAATCACAATTATCCATATTAATTTATAAAATGTCTGAATTACATACAAGCTCTAATTAAAAAACGCGGTATTATAAAATCTACTTTGACCAATATAAAAAAGTTTACCGATAAATTTGGTTGGGATTCTGCTCAGGCTGTCAACGTGGAACAATTAGAAACAAGGATTGACAAATTAAATGAAGCATGGAAGGAATTCCGTGACGTTGAATATCAAATTCTACTTCTTGATGATCAAGCATCTGAACCTGATGAATTTGAAGAAAGATTTTATGATATAAAGGCATTGCTAAAGCATCTATTCAATACTCGCGCTCAAAGCATTGGTGTCGCTCCAGATAAGCATCAAGACAAATCCTTGGTAGAAAATCCGTGTGATCGGTCATTGCATCAAGCGTTAGAACTTCGTTTACATTGATATAGCAGTTTAGTGGAGACTATGCCAAATGGCAGTCCTTCCAAGACCAATTTGAAACTTCTATACACTCAAACGAAAATTTATAAAATATTCATAAGTTTCAATATCTAAAGAGTTTACTGAAGAACGATACTAGCTTGGGGAAAATTAAAGAAAAGTATAGCAAAAAGAAATATTCAGTGTGGGAACTAATTGTATTGTTCCTGAATCAACCTACTGTGAGTGCCGACGGTTTCAAACCATTGAGAGCAATCTGTGATACGTCCGATGAAGTATTAAGAGGTCTTCAGGTTCTTGGACCAGATTGGCAATCGCGCGATCCTTGGTTAATGCATATTTTAATGAAGAAGCTCGATATGGAGACACAACAAGCTTGGGCAAAATATTCAAGCGACAATGAGTTTCCTACAATAACCTGTTTATTAGATTTTCTGATCGAACGCTGTGATGCATTAGAACCATGCACGTTGTTAAGGCGTCCACCTTTAACTCAACAAAATATACACACTAGAGTCCATTCAGCTGCAACAAATTACTGTGCAATTCAAATAATCATTCGTTTTGAAGTGTTTCAGGTTCAAAAAACTAAATCCATCAGAAAAAACGAAATTCACCGAAACTAACAATTTATGCCAAGAACTGTTTGAGTTCAAGTAATGACTTTAACAGTTGCCAAAGCTTAAATCGATGTTTCACTTGTGGAAATAAACATCATACCTTACTTCACCCAAGCAACAGCCAGTGCAATTTTTAAAGCAGAATCAGACATCATCCAACTGTTTCATAACCTGTGTTACAATCGACGACAACAACAATTTCGCTCCAAAAAACAAAAACACCAAGTCACCAATCAACCATCCGACGTCAATGAACAAAGCAACATCACCAGGATCATCAACAACATTTTACGCGCCATCAACAACCCGAGATTTAAAGAATAGTCCAGCAATTTCCAATCCACAACATTTGTTCAATTATCATTCTTCTATTATCAACTCGAGTTCGCAAGACACGGCTTCTACTGGCAATACGATCAATACATTACTGTCCACCGTAGTATTTCACATTGAAGATGATTTTTGAACAATACATACGGCTATAGGGCTGCTTGATTCGGGGTGTCAAACCACCCTAATTAGTGATAGCTGTGTTAAACGGGTTGGACTTCATAGAACCCAACCGTACGTTACGAGAAGTTAGACTAAATATATTATCCAGATTAAACCCCGAAAATCACGTTAGTGTACGAGCAGTCATACTCAGCCATTTAACTTCCTAGTTATCTACCAATAAATTAAACGACTCCAATTGGTCTGTTGTGAAAAATCTGAATTTAACTGATCCATCGTATAACATTCCAGGAATCATTGACGTTATACTGGCAATGAGGCAATGATGTGTTTTATGAAATTTTGCTACCGCAGAAAATCACAGTTGCGGATTATTTATTTGCTCAATCGACGATATTTGATTGGGTACTTGGTGGTCAAATTATTAACGCGAGCACAAATTCAACAAATTTAACACAACAGTCTCGTACAATGAAAACGAAAATGATATAATTCAGTTGTTTTGGGAAATTGAGGAGCTTAATATTACTTTACGTCAGAAATCAGCAAAAGATGAATGTCAAAACACTATACAAGAGCTGAAGATGGAATATATGTAGTAAGACTTCCATTTAAGCTGCAACCAGCAGAGTTGGGTTCCTCTTATAATCAGGCGAATAGAAGATTTGTCGCACTAGAAAGGAAGTTCAACAATCACCCTCAAATACAAATCGAGTATAAGGAATTCGTGACGGAGTATGAGACGCTTGACCACATGGAGAAAGTAGAGAGTTGTTTTCGACGGTTCATGCAAATCAACAACTTGCCATTCTCTAAATTATATGTTTTTAGTGGGACCAAAACTTAAAGATGACCTCATGATAATTTTGCTACGATTCCGCACACACAAAATTCAACGTATCCTCTGGCGTAATTCACCTAGCCATCACATTGAAGAATTCCGTCTAACTACAGTAACATACGGAACTTCTTGCGCTCCGTTTTTGGCTTGCCGCACGTTACATAAATTGGCTAATGATTATCGCGAGACGTACCCAGATGCTGCTGATCGGTTGAAAGCCGATTTTTATATTGACGACATGTTGACAGGTTGTGATGATGTAAAAACGGCGAGTACTACGAGTATATATCAAGATCATGATATCACTATTAACTAACGGCGAATTCAAATTACGAAAATGGATGTCAAGTGATCAAAACTTGATCAAGCACTTACAAATATCCGATGAAATTTCGAGTTTCTTGGAGTTTGAAGATATTACAATGGTAAAAACTCTGAGCTTGTTATGGAATCCACAAAATGATAATTTTATGTTTAGACTCACGATAGAAGATAACGAAAAAATTATCAAAAATACTATTTCAACAGCTCTGGCTGCGTAAGCTAAACTGGAATGATGAACTACCATCAGATATTAAAGAAAAATGGAGCAAAATGAGAGCATCACTACATCATCTACAAAATATTGAAATTCCACGATTTATACGTACATACACGCATCAAAATATGAACATATAACGCCATGGGTTTTCAGACGCTTCAGAGCTTGCCTATGGTGCAGTAGTATATTACTTACGCATTGAAGACAGCGAAGAAAAAACATTTGTCAATCTACTTGCCGCAAAAACAAAGGTCGCACCAATTAGACAAATTTCCAAACCACATTTCGAGCTATGTGCTGCTGTACTTCTCTGCCGTTTACTAAAATATGTTCAAAAACCGATTAAGTTGGAGGTAAACTCATTATTCGCATGGACCGATTCACAAACTGTACTAACTTGGTTATCAGATATTCCAAGAAAATGGAACTGCTTTATAGGGAATAGAACGTCGTATATCTTAGAACAAATTACAAGAGATAAACGGATGTACATATCATCAAAACAAAACCCAGCCGATTCAGCATCCAGAGGACTGACACCACGATCTCTTGTCACAAACAAACTTTGGTGGAATGGACCTGGGTGTGTAGCTCAGAATAGCAAATACTGGCCCAAAGATTTATTGGTTCACGATCGAACCATGGATTGGTGAACTCGAAGTTCGAAAGAAGTTTATCAAAAGTTACCACGTCACAGAAATCTTGATGAAATCTTGAAAGAACGTGTTAGTACTGGACGACCATTCCTAAATACTGGTGTCGACTATGCGGGTGCTTTATACTTAAGAGATCGACAAGAAAGAGGCAAATTTAGAACCATCAAACCATACATAGCATTGTTCATTTGCTTGTCTGTAAAAGCTGCACATATAGAGGTCGTAACTGACATGACGACAGAAGCATTTATTGCCGCTCTGAAGCGGTTTATATCACGTCGCGGAGTACCTTGTCAAATACATTGTGACAATGGTAGTAATTTCGTTGGAGCTCGCAATGAATTACATGTCCTCTCTGAGTTATTCTAATCCGATAATCACACAAAACTAATATCCGAATTTTTATCTCCACAGAAAATACGATTTAAATTCAACCCTCCAAATGTGCCACACTTCGGTGGTTTGTGGGTGTCAAACATAAAGTCGGTCAAGTCGCATTTCTACAGAGTAGCCGGATCGACATCATTTACATACGAAGAGGCAAATACTCTACTAATCCAAATAGAAGCAGTTTGGAATTCAAGGCCACTCTGCGCATTATCCAATGACCGACACATTTCTTGATTGGAGAACCGTTGATCAGCATCCCTGAACCAGATCTAAGCCACATCCATTCCAGTTGACTATCAAAATGGCAGAATATTCAAAACAGGGTTCAATTCTGGAGGTTGTAGTCGAGAGATTATTTACGCACACTCTATGCATTCATGAATTTGTGGTAATACAAGATGGTAACATTCCACAATCACACTGGATTATTGGGAGAATTCAACACCTTCACTACGGTAAAGATGGCCAAGTTCGAGTTGCAACAGTCAAAACAACTAGAGGTGTTATGAAAAGTCCATCTGTAAAATTAATCCCATTGCCAATAGACGATGCCAACTTTAGCACGGTTCCAGATAACTCATCGTAAAAATATTCCAGTATAAAAACCCAACATTGAATCTTTCTTATTTATTATTTGAATTATATCCATTATATTTAATTTTTCATTTGGATTTTACTAAAAATTATTGAATTGTAAATCATTATTATTTTTATTAGTTTCTTAATGTAAACAAAATTGTTCTTACCCACATAGAAATCAGAAATATCGAATATTCTGATTGATCGCGGTAGTTTACATCATTTAATTTATTATTAATATAGATAGAATAATGATATTTGAGCTCACATTGTATCGATCAAATATTTACTCAATAATATTATTCCGCCATTTTAATTTTCGCGCTTTACAGAGTAAAAATTAGTTTTCTTGTACGTCAAGAAACAAAAATTCGTTCTCTTTTGTTCGAGTCATCTGAACGGGTAACAACAAATTTGAATATTTTAATGGTAAAACCAATTATTATATTTATTTTTATAAAATTAAGCCATTTTGTTTTTTTGTATCAAAAATTGGAAATTATATATGTACATACAAAATACAATTGAAAAATAAATTTCTTTTATTATCTTTTTATTATATTATGTTATTATTAATGAATTTACAAATAAAAAAAAACAATTGCGTTTAAAACGATTTTTTTTGTGAGTGGAAAGTGATTCATAAAGTGAACAATCAATATTTAAGTGTTGTGCAAATTTATAATTTTTTTTTAAATTCCGTTTACCTGCTATAACACTCATATGTATTTGAACTTAGTTTTGTATTTTATTTTATGTGAAAACGACACAAATATGTATTTTAATATGTAATAATATGTGAATGAGAAAGACAAAATTTCGTTTTTTAAAATCTTGTTTGTTCACGACTAACGTACAATATAATGATATCCATTATTCACTGCTAGTTTATCTAGTAGTCCCTTCTTCTATTATTCACTACTACCAAATTAAAATTTCATTTTTGGAAATTTTATCTAGTAGTCTCTTGTCATTTTCATTATTATTAAACTGAGACGTCAAAATGTCGACGGAAATTATTTTAGGTTTATTTAAAGGATTTGATAATTAAACACAATTTTTTATCGGTCGTGGACAAAGTATCGTATTCTACTCGCATATAATGGCTGTTATTCACTCAGATGATATACGACACTCGCCTATCGGCTCGTGTCGGTAAACTTCAACTTCGTGAATAACAGCTATCATTATATGCTCGTTGAATAATATACTATTGTAATTATGTATGTATGAATAGTATATAAGTGTTTTGTAAACGACTAACTTACAATATACTCATTATACATTTGTTTCTTCAATTATAATGATATCCATTATTCGCTGCTAGTTTATCTAGTAGTCTGTTCTTCCATTATTCACTAGTACGAAGTAAATTATTCATTTTTGAAATTTTGTCTCTTGCCATTTTCAATATAATTAAATTGAGAGGTCAAAATGTCGACGGAACTTATTTTAGGATTATTTCAAGGATTTCATTACAAAATATAAAATTGTAAAGTTCCTCGCCTCTGCTCAGAATTTGTATATTTGATGATTATTAAGATTACCACTGGTGGGGTCTTAATAATCTTGAGAATGAAATAAACACACGATTTAAGGTAAATTTATTATGATTTTTATATTTCATTTGCTTGACTTTTTTTACAAAATTTATTACATTATACACAGAAACAATAAAAGTATAAGTTCTAGTAAGCATTTAATATTGGCTTTGCCGGAAAAACGGTGTTATGTGACACAACACAAATAAATAGTAAATTGTTTAATTTAGTTATATGACATGTTGTCTGATTCACGTTATTTAATGAATTGGTAACAACAAAAACTTTTTATCGGTTGTGAACAAAGTATCGTATTCTACTCGCATATAATGGCTGTTATTCACTCAGATGATTTCTCAGATGACTCGCCTATCGGCTCGTGTCGTCAAACTTAATTTTCATGAATAACAGCTATCATTATATATTCGTTGAATAATATACTATATATTGTGCATATGCACGAGGGCCAACACAAACCTCTATATAAACCAGGCTGTATCCGTGTACAAATGATAAAACTAAAACCTGATGGATCTACATGCTGTAGTAAACATCTAGGAGGGAGAGCAATAAGCCCAGATAGTATGTATTACGTACCGGGAGAAATACTGCAGTATTGTCAGGTTCATTAAGAACCTGAATATTGACTGGACGGATAATTAAGCAGGGTCCAGCACAATATATAGATCTTTTAGGTCGCAGTGCGAAGTGGCTGATTGCCCGCATGGCCCTCCAATAATAATAATAAAGCCTGCTAACATTCTCTTTAGAAATCCTGCTTATTTTGCTCATACGCAGACACATAATTCTAAATATCAACCTTTGGGAGTAGTAGTCACTGCGAAAAATATATAAAAAAAAAATTAAAAGTTATTTGTTTATCACCAACCACGGTACCACCACGTATAATATCACACACAATGCTAACGCCGATGATATTTGAGCATTTCACTCTCTCTGTTTACACGATTCTTTATGATTTCTACACTGTATTCACAACCGTGCATATTCACGATGACGTTTCACTAATACAATCAGTGGTTTATATATTTTTACAGCAATTATATACAAAGCTTTGGGATTTCTTCAGAGAGAATTTTAGCAGGTTTTGGATAAAACTTCCAAGAATAGGCAATTTTCTCAATTTTTCTGCCCATGGCAAACTATGTTCCTATCAGAAAAAGACGTGAGGAAAACTTGACTTGTCATTGGTCATCTCAACATCTGTATGTACATATATCCTTGGGTCCTTGGGTATGTGAAATCTCATATCCGTTATCTTTGCTAAATTACAGCTTGAAAGGGTATAACTTATGTTTCAAAAGTAGTACTTAGTACTTAATACAGTAACAAATGTATTTCTTTTAAAATAAGTATATTGTCCTAACCATGAACTAAACTACTAACTATTGACCGTGAAGGTGTATGTAACCGGGTCGGTCTCGGCCGGAACAATCAATTAAATGACGGGTGTGAAATAAAATAGATATTAAACTGCACTAATTAAATAATAAACAAAAAACCAAAATACTTTTTTGTTTCTCGTTTTGTTATATTTTTTACCTCTTATTACTAAAATAATAAATAAACAAAAATTTAAAAAAAATTCTGAAAAAATTTCATTTTCTTATTAAATTTCGAGACTTTTTATAAAAAATATGCCGTATACAACTGAATGTTTCTGAATGTATATCTGTGCTCATAAAACAAATGAACACAACTCGAAAATTCACATTTTTCAGGAAATTGTTTTTAGAATTAAAAATCATTGAAAATCGTAAAAGTTTTTTAAATTTTAATATTTGTAAACAGTAATTAAGGTTGTTTGTAGTTATCGGAATAATACAAAAAATTGATACTATGTGAAATCGAATATGGAGAATTCGAATTTTACATAATATGTAAAAGGCCACAACTTGACTTTTAGCCATTGGTTTTGTGACCACAGATATATATATATATATATATATATATATATATATATATATATATATATATATATATATATTTATTGGGTGTACAAATAAATTTCCGACCTTTCTTACTGAAATAAAAGACATTCGTTTGTGTAAAAAATGAAAATATGTTTTATTCCAAGTGTGCTCTTTCGGAAGCTATAACCTTCGCCCATCGTTCAGGTAAAGTGCTGCTGTGCCAGGGCTGATTGCATCGACCGGAACAAGTGGTAATCAGAGGGAGCAATGGCTGGTGAATACGGCGGGTGGGGTAGAATTTCCCAGCTCTGCCTGTCGAAGTAATTTTTGACAGGTATAGTAACATGTGACCTAGCGTTGTCATGTTGCAAAATAATCTTATTATGCCTTTTGTCCCATTCCGGTCGTTTCGCAGCTAGAGCTTGCTTTAAAGCCATCAGTTGTCGTCAATAAACTTGTCCCGTAATGGTTTCACGCTCTTTCAGCAGCTCATAATATACGACACCCTTCATATCCCACCAAATAAAAAGCATCACATTCGAACCATGGATATTTGCTTTTGGCGTCGACGACCCTGGCTCACCTGGCTTGACCCACGCTGGTTTGCGCTTTGGATTGTCATAATGGATCCATTTTTCATCCCCACTGATGATCCGATGCAATAATCCCTTCCTTTTTTGTCGTTGAAGTAACAATTCGCACATGGTTTTCCGACGTTCCATGTCCCTTTCTTTCAATTTGTGTGCACCCAATTTCCCAGCTTCTGAACCAATCCCATTGCATGTATACGTTGCGAAACACATTGTTGGGTAATATTCAACTCTTCTGCCAATTGTTTTTCAGTCTGACAAGGGTCCACATCAAGCAGTTCTTCCAATTCTCTATCTTCAAATTTTCTTGGTCTGCCTTCACGTTCTTTGTCTCTTACGTCAAAATCACCAACTTTGAATCGTTGAAACCATTCTTTGCATGCTGTTTCCGGTGGAGCTTGTTCACCGTAAACTTCCACAAGCAAACAATTTGTTTCCGCTGCACTTTTCTACAACAAAAAATAATGAAGTAAAACTTCCCGCAAATGTTGTTTTTTTGGCACAAAATTCGACATTTTCAATTACATGAAAATAATTGTTGTTTACGCTTTGATCAAATGCCACTAGTAATTATTCAAGCTTGACATCTAACCTCCGAAAAACATGTATTGCCCGATTGAATAATATGCAAGCAGTGATACTAACGACACCTATCTAAACAAAAAGGTCGGAAATTTATTTGTACACCCAATATATATATATATATATATATATATATATATATATATATATATATATATATATATATATATATATATATATTAATATATATATATATATATATATATATATATATATATATATATATATAAATATATATATATATATATATATATATATATATATATATATATATATATATATATATATATATATATATATATATATATATATATATATATATATATATATATATATATATATATACATATATATATATATATATATATATATATATATATATATCTATGTATATATATATATACATAAATATATATATATATATATATATATATATATATATATATATATATATATATAAATATATGTATATATATATATATATATATATATATATATATATATATATATATATATATATATATATGTATATATATATATATATATATATATATATATATATATATATATATATATATATATATATATATATATATTACCAATCCTAAGAGGAAATAAAAAGAAAACATCAGAAATAAATAAAAAGGAAAATCAAAGATAAAAAAATCGTATTCATTTCATTAAATATTTTCCGTATCGATTTACTTCAGGGATCAAGGATATTTTTGATGAAGGAGAAATAGATAAAATTAACCATCTTTAGATGAAAGCTTAACATTTTTTTTTACACATACATAGATATATAATTCTTATTTTATCAGCATAAATTCAGAGAAATGTCAAAGAAAATAAGAGAAAACAGCTCAAAAGGAAAACGAGGAAAATTATATTACGTATTTTATGAATTTTTTACGACATGACTCTTATATGATTTATATACACACTCGTATTTACTTGTTCAACTGAAATGATTTTGTAAAATATATTTTTGATATGAGAATTTGGATAAGCTAACAACAGCCGGTTTCTGCTATACAATACGCTAATCCTAGTTTAACATATGACATTATGATCTCTAAAGTAGTGGTTTATAAGAGTAACTCAAAACATATTAATTTTTTGACTAATTAAGCTCATGGTTTAATTTTTTGTTTATTAATTCGACCAAAACATTAGAAACACGTAAATTTGCAAAAAAAAATTTCAAAGGCAAATTTTCAATGTTTAAATCAAAATCTTTTAAGCACACAAGATGCAAAAGGAAAAGTTTATCCTTATTCCATACACATAATAAATATTTAGTCAACCGAAAGGATTCATTTGTGCACGTAAGATTTCAAACAAACTTCCGGTTTACCATAAATTAAAACAAAAATATGTATGAATATTTAATTTTTTTTTTTAAATTATATACCGCGTTCATTCGATAGAACCAATGTTAGCTCAGAAATTTGTTTCACAACAAAAGACTTAAACAATGAAGCAAGAAGACTGCAAAAAAATGTTGCTACTCTATTATCAACACTTAATAAACTCGATGCTGATGAATCCGTGAACAGCTTTATAAAAAAATTAATTTAATTATGTAAACAAGTTGAAACAATGAACTCGATACTGATGAACAAATGGAAAAATATACGTATATATTAAAATTAAAAAATATAATTTTTTTGTGTGCTACATAGGGCTGGGGTCAAAACCGAAATCGAATACTACGGTATACTCCACTTATATTAGCACGATTGAGAATATTAAAAATGATCCTTCTAAATTTTGAAGTTATTCATCAGAAAAACGAATAATATCTCTTCAAGTATGAACAACGATTGTACCACAGTCAATTCAACCGTGGATATTATGTAACCTATTCGCTGAATATTTTGAATCAGTTTACACTAGTAACAGTAATTCTGAAAATTTTGTTATCTTCGAATGAACTGGAGCCCTATTCTCGAATTCCACATACATTTTCCACATGCGGACATCTGTCAAAATTCATCAAAATGTTCGAAATTGTAATTCGTATATAAAACACATGGGAATTTCTTTCACCTGCTTATACCCACTCGGAAATATTCCCTTAGTACCGAAAAAATTCAATTTTTATGAATGTTGACAGATGCCCGCCCACATGTGGAAAATGGATGTGGAATTCGAGAATAGGGCCCCTGAAAGTTTAAATAATAAATATTTTATTAACAGGGAGGAAATTATAATAGAAATTGAAAAATGGAACATCAAAAAGAGGATATGTGTCTGACATGATTGCTCTGATATTTTTTAAAAATACCGCGAATCTCTTTTCCGATCCATTAAGGAGAATAAAGTACTTTTCATACCAGGCGCTTCGGCTTTGAGCTTCGTAAAAAAAATTTTTTATTTCGTTTTTTAACTATGTAAATTAGTTTTATTCGATTGATACCGTTTAATTTTATAGTAATAAATTCAATTTGTTGAAAAATAATTTATTTTTAAGTGATAATTTAAAAAAAAACAAAATATGTTACAATGAAGTTATCTACAAAGCCAAGGCAACGCGTTCCACGCTCGACTGCGAGATTTTAAAGTAGTACAAAGCGAAGTGCTTTCTCAACATAACCTTCAAATCACATTTTTTGTACAAATATTTCATACTTACCAAAAAATCTAGCTCATATGTACATGTAGTTCTTGCTATAATTCACGTGTAAAATAGACCTAAATAAAATATTTGATAGCAACCGAATGTTCAAAGCCAACGCCACCGGTATGAAAGGGTCTCAGCTTCGCATTTGTGGTAACTAAATATTTCGAGGCGAGGCGCCTGGTATGAAAAGTACCTAACTCCAGTATAAGATATTTTTAAATAAAAACTATTTTTAATAAGATATTTTTAAATAAAAACTATTTTTAAATACTATTATATTTTACTATTTTTAAGTAATCACTAACAGTTTCAACACAAATTCTTTCAGAAAAGTTCTACATTAACCGATCAATTAATTTTTTGTTTCTATTGTTATTCTAAATGGCGTTGACGTTATTTATACTAATTTCTTAAAAGCCATGATGATTTTCTTTGTCTAAGGCTTTTGCAAAATTGGTGTAAATGACAAGTAAGAGCTATTTCTAAACAAATTACTTCATTTTGGTTTTGATTGTTTTATCACTTGGTGGATTAGATCTTATTTAATGCAAATACGTAAATGTTTTAACAAAAATAACACAAGATCTTGTACGTTAAGTAGGTTAGGAGTTCCCCAACAACCCATTTTTTCTTCTCTACTTTTCTCATTTTTTATAAATAATATTTAAACTTTTATTACCATTATTTGCATTATTTGGTTTTTTATAGACAAATTAATTTAAACTACATTTACATGTACATAGTTTTTAATTATAAAATTTCCTTTATTTTTCTGCCTTAACTACCTTACCTGTTGGTCATCTTCAAAAATCACTTACAATTATCGTAACTAAAAATGCAAAACAAAAAACTCTTTAGAAGTAATTACGTTAAGGCCGTGTTCGAAGTTTGTGATAATTATTCCAGCTGTAATAATTATGACATTATTTTGTAAGCAACCAAATTATCACAGCCGCTACGTTAGGTAAATTTGACACTCCTGTAAAAATAATAATAAACAAAAGCGCGCAATAACAATAACTGAGCCGTAATACCACAGAAGAAAGATTAACCAGAACAGTCATAACGCTGTTTTTGTATGGATAAATTTGGACTCATTTTTTTGACCTTGATTTGCCGAAGGTAAGAGAAAGTTGGGTTATGTATTCTTTGGTTTACTGGTTTTTATTTGAAATAATAAAAATTAAGAATCCTTAACAGTATAGTTAGTGAAATTATATGACAAGTTTTGTTTTGACAGCATAATTTGTATTAAATATTCAAAAAATTCATAATATTCGAAAATAATTATACTTCAATGTCCAAAAAAGAAGGTAAGATGAAAAAAAAATTTGATCCACGCGATGTCTATTCTGGTTAATCTTTCTTCTGTGGTAATACGTTAATTTATTTCTAAAAAAAATAGTACATATAAAACTTATTACAAAATATGGAAGAGAAAATTATTTCACTCCTGTCAAAATTATTACAAAAAAAAAAATTATTACAAACTTCGAACCCGTCCTAAATATTTAAATATTTTGTAAAAATTATGAAAAAAAATAATACAAAAATAATACAACAATGATTACATATCTTACTTAGTATCAATTACATTTCAAAATACATAAATAAAATATTTGAAAGTTTAAACAAATCATATGGAAAGTTATGTTTTTTTAATTTTGTTTTTCTTAAATGAAAGATCGTACCAAACTGAATTTCGATTTCTACGCCGTAAAATCTTGTTTATAGATATTCAATTGATGTTTTACTGAAACCCGTTTATTTACAAACACATCTTTATCTCATGACGTGTCACATTTCGTTCATGTTTTTTTGTATAATAAGAAAATGTCGATAATAGCAAAGAGGTTAAACTATAAAGGAGAAACCATTTTTTTTTTATATAAACAAACGATTTAGATTTTATTGTTGTTAAAAAATGGTTGTGAGTAGTTTGTTTATTTCTAGTCTATTGTATTTTAAAGTCTTTGATAAATAGTAAAGCGAGAACCATAGAGTACGTTTATGCTTAGGGTTCAACCTGGTTTGAACCTAGGTTATCTTTTACTATAAACGGAGTCGAGTCATCTTGTATTTAACTCAACTCGACCTAAACAATTTCTAGGGTCGAGTCGAGTTAACTCTAAAAACATTCACTATAAACGGAGTCGAGTCGAAAAATAAAAACAACAAAAAAATAATAATAAAAAGACACCATTTGATTTCTTAATTCGTGTACGAATCTTCGATTTTTGTGTGGCAATAAAACTTTGTTATTTTGTTTTTATAAAATTCAGAAAATAATACAAGAAAAACATATAAACATACGTTAGGAAATCATTTTTTTTTGACGTTTCTGACTCGGTTTCAGTCTAGTTTCGACTCGACTACGATTTGACTCTGCAGTATAAACGCTAAAAAAGATAACTACAAGATGATCCAAAGTTAACTAAAAGATGACTCGACGCTGAGCATAAACGTACTCAGAGTACGTTTATGCTCAGAGTCGAGTCATCTTTTAGTTAACTTTGGATCATCTTGTAGTTATCTTTTTTAGCGTTTATACTGCAGAGTCAAATCGTAGTCGAGTCGAAACTAGGTTGAAACCGAGTCAGAAACGTCAAAAAAAAAATCATAATTTTTATTTTCAATAAAAATTATGATTATTAAAATTATGATTAAAGCAATTTATTTTACAAGTTTGCAGTATACAAAATTACAGAAACACAAAAATCGGAGATGCGCACACGAATTAAGAAATCAAAATTGTGTATTTTTATTATTATTTTTTGTTGTTTTTATTTTTCGACTCGACTCCGTTTATAGTGGATGATTTTAGAGTTAACTCGACTCGACCCTAGAAATTTTTTAGGTCGAGTCGAGTTAACTACAAGATGACTCGACTCCGTTTATAGTAAAAGATAACCTAGGTTCAAACCAGGTTGAACCCTAAGCATAAACGTACTCAGAGTTAGAATAAGAAAAATAAAAAAAATAACGTAAGAGAGCGAGAAAGGGGATTTTTGTGTATTCGACCATACTTAAAATAAGAAACTTAAATTTTTTTTGGAGGGGAAATGGAAACTACAGCTGTCACTTAAAAAACTTAAAAGGAGCGAAATTTTTCGTGTATACTTAAAAAACTTAAGAAAGGTTGCACAAATTTTTAACGCGGGAAATAAAAAACCAGTTTAGTGAAAAATTATAACATTTTCATTAATTATTAATAAATAAATTAAAACGAGAGTGTTTGAATATTAAATTATACTATAATAATTGAGTATTTAAAATGAATATACATTTAAAACATCAAACAAAACCTGAAACATAACCTAAAAAAATTTAATTGAGATATTACATTTTTTTAAACAAAAAACATTGCAGAGTGTTTCTGAATCACTAATTAGAAACAGTTAATGTAAATTAATTAATTTTTTACGATATAAATGAATTTAATATAATTTTTCAGCTTATAAAACTTTAAAAAGGTTGCACAACCTTTTACTGTAGAAAGTAAAGAACTGGTTTGGTAAAAATTATAACATTTTGACTAATTATTAATAAATAAATCAGAATGGGAATATTTGATCATTAAATTAGACAATAAATAATTGAGCAATTATATTTTACATACATTTAAAACCCAATCAAAAATTGAAACATAACCTAAAAAAATAAAATTGAGATATACAATTTTTTTAAAACAAAAAATGTTGTATAGTGTAGTGTTTCTGTATCACTAATTAGAACTAGTAAATGTAAATTAATAATTTTTTACGATATAAATGAATTTAGTATAATTTTTCCTAAAATAACTGGAAAATCAAACAAAAATATTTCGCTTTGAACTTAAAAATTTTTAAGTTATCTATAGTCGAAATGTCAAAGTGAAATAAGAAAAGCTCAAATTCTTATTTTTTGTATTTTTCTTATTCCAAGTATGGTTACACCTTAAGTAAGACCTTACGTCATTGATTTCGTTTTTATAATTTTATACAGTATTTTTCACAAAGCCATACAAAGAAAAATAAATTTGTACAATTTTATTATAATTATATTAATCAAATTACTATATTTAAGTTAATGGTTTTAAAATATTTTATACTCAAAGGTTTGATTTAAATATAAACCTAAAAACATTTTCTGGTACGAGTATTTTTCATTTATAAAAATTAAATCAAAAATGTTCAATTTTACATGGGTTCTTATGGGAAATCGTAAAATGTGTCTCCCTTAAATTAAGCTCCTTCTTTTAAAATTGGTCTGAAGCGGGTAACTAATTAAAAAAGGCTGAATTAAAAAAGTTCTTTAAAAATGAATTTAAAAAGTTGATTTTTGTATGAACTGCGACTTATATTAATTCATTTTTTTTGTTTTAAATTATGAATTAAAAAAAACGATTTAGAAAACAGAAAACTCAAAAATGAATTAATGAAGGTTTATATTATTTCTATTTAAAACACATATCTTAATTCGTTTAAGTATTTTTTCATTAATGAAAACGAGATATTTTAATACATTTTTAATAATTAATAATTAATAATTAAAAATTATTAAATAATAGTTATTAGTTAATAATTAATAATTAAAAATTACTTTTTTCATTAATGAAAACGAGATATTTTAATACATTTTTAATAATTAATAATTAAAAATACATAATTAATAATTAATTAATAATTAATAATTATTTTATCACTAATGAAAACGAGATATTTTAATACATTTTTAATAAATAATAATAATTAATAATTATTTTTTTCATTAATGAAAACGAGATATTTTAATACATTTTTAATAATTAATACTTAAAAATCAATAATTAGTAATTAATAGTTAATTTATTAATAATTAATAATTATTTTTTCATTAATGAAAACGAGATATTTTAATACATTTTTAACCGAGCAAACGGCGCAGTGGTTAAAGCTGCGGCGTTTGGATCGGGAGGTACCGGGTTCGAATCCCGATAGTGGCGGGATGCAAAAGGGATTTTTCATCATCTGATTACGATCGGTGATGACGATGAACACAACTATGACCCCCTGTTGAGAGTGCAGAATCCATGGGCCGACCCACCTTTCATGTCAGCACTATAGGTTGGCATGAAGCAATGCAATGTGCAGGTGGTTTATACAAAGCGGGTCTATAGCCGTACGTCCTCGATTTGGCTAATACTGCGTAAAATAGGACGGTAAAATTAACTGCGAAAGAGTTGGGAGTGCCTTGAGCCCCAGAAAAAGATTGCATATTTTAAAAAAGAAAAAAAAAAAAAAATACATTTTTAATAACTAATAATCAATAATTAATAATTATTAGTTAATAAGAAATAATTAATAATTATTTTTTCATTAATGGAAACGAGATATTTTAATATATTTTTAATAATTTATATTCAATAATTAATAATTATACTTTCATTAATAACAACGAGATATTTTAACACATTTTTAATAATTAATTTACTAATAATCAATTATTAATAATTAATAATTATTAATTAATAAATAATAATTAATAAGTATTTTTTCATTAATGAAAACGAGATATTTTAATACATTTTTAATAATTAATAATAAATAATAATAATAATTAATAACTATTTTTTTCTTTAGTGAAAACGAGATATGTTAATACATTTTTAACAATTAATAATTAAAAATCAATAATTAATAATAAATAATTAATTAATTAATAATTAATAATTATTTTTTCATTAATGAAAACGAAATATTTTAATACATTTTTAATAATTAATAATTATTAATTATTGCCATAATTATTTTTTCAATAATGAAAACGAGATATTTTAATACATTTTTAATAATTAATAATTAATAATTAATAAATATTTTTTCATTAATGAAAACGAGATATTTTAATACATTTTTAATAATTTATAATCAATAATTAATAATTAATAATTATATTTTCATTAATAAAAACGAGATATTTTAAAACATTTTTAATAAAAAAATTCCGGTAAAATTTAAAACTAATTAAATTGATAATGAAATACAAATAAATATTAACTTAAAACGGAAAAATATGCCTGCCACCATTATAACATTCTCTCGATCGTCCTTTTCTGAAAAATTTCTCGTGAGCCTCAATAAAAACAAATAAAAAGCAAAAACAAAAAGCAATATCAATAATTAGATCCTAATTTATACATTCTTAATCGGCCACATTCGTAATATTTTCAATTTTTATATTAGTTTGGATGTGGTTGTTTCTTTCTGAGTTATGTGTGGGAGTATATAAGAATATAATAAAGTGTAGTTAATATTTTGAGAATATTTAATATATTCTCTCGATCGTTCTCTTCTAAGCTTATTTCTCTTATTTGTATCATGTTCTCCCTCTTATTCGTGTCATTTTATCTTTCTTACAGTGCATTCACAATGAAAAAATTTTTTGCTTTTGACTTACAGGTTTGTATGAATTTCCATGTGATGTTGGAAATTCATACAAACCTGTAATTTAAAAGTTAAAGGTTGTCTCATTGTGAATGAAGTGTTATTTCCATGATGTTAAACGAAAAACTAAAACGCACATTCGATTTATACTAGTGCCTTTCGGTAATTCTCAAATCAATCCTCATTTTGCGAGCAAAATCGCTGTCCAGATGGAAAAAAATTAGACAGAGTGCATGTAGCGAAAGATGGGAAACACTAGAATGAGGTTCAGTTGAGGGATATGGAGGGAATTAAAAATCAACTTGTAGAACCAAAAGAGAATGAACATGCACAAACACATACACACACACACACACACACACACACACACACACACACACACACACACACACACACACACACACACACACACACACACACACACTTGGGGCTAGCTCAGCTACCAGGGGGGTCAGCAAGGTGGCGGATAGCTGGACGGCCTGTAGATATATAGGTTAGCTGCGAATAACCAATAAGCAGTCCCCGACCGAGCGGTATAAGTGGAGGATGTACTGAAAAGGTTGCATATAATCCTGTGAAACTTATATGTCAAACAATGCGAGAGTATACCGCTATAAGTACACACAAACCCAGAAAGCGTCTGTCCCATAATGGGCGGCTCTCTGGTCAGCGTCTGTTCCCTATGTTAAGGGCGGCTGCGTTTAAACCTTGCTGTAGGTATAAACTGATATGGGAAGGAACCCAGAAATAAAAATACGCAATGGAGTCCACCAACCAAAACAATATTACGGTGCAGGGACTCGGAACCCCAGTACCGGCGGTTTTAGGGAGTGAGCAAGCAGGCTCCCAGCCGTCGAGATCCAGTAACTGCAATGCTGTAGTGGTGGGCCACCTGGCCACTTCAGTAGATATTACGACAGGGGAAAGTGAAAGTGCAGATGAGGAATTACGCGCTGAGAAAAAGAGCATATTCAGTGAAAGAGCGAAAGTACAGCGATCCCCAACTACTACACCACTATCATCACCGAGTGCGAGTAAAGCAGTAGCTGTAACGACCATCATTCGGCCCGATTCAGATAATTCTACAAGCATCAAGGCGGAAGTACAAGCAGGGGGATGCTAACGAATCCCTTTGTACGTAGCAGTGGGATGCAGAGCTCGTCATCGAAAGGGCAAAGGATACGTACAGCATCGCTATCTGAACCCGCTACAGCACCTGGAGGATGCAAGACAGTGGCAACTAATGCAAATAATAGTGACGTCGACCTTAAACTACGAGAGGTAAGGGGTCATATCGATAGCATACAAGAGTATGTCAAGGGGAGACATAATGTCCATCAGGAAATTAAGAAGATGATATTCCTGATCAGATCCTCATATAGCGAGCTGGAGAAGAAGGTTCGGGACCTAGAGGCCGAAGCGGAGGACGCCAATGACAAGTTGAAAGGCGTAACCGAGAGCGGCGACACCTGTGCTGCAGTGGAGACCCAGTTTGAGAGGCGCTCCGCAGTTATTGCAACTCAAACGGATGGCCTCACGACTCAGCTAGCAGGGACGGAACTGAGCGGGGGCAACCAAATAATAACCCCAAAGAGGAGGAGAGATAAAGAGGAACTAACGCCGGGGCGTGCTGACAAGAAGAAAAGGAAGAGTGAGAATAAGGGGAAAGCTCCGGACGAGATAAATCCAAGGGCGAATGTGAACGGTGACGCCAAGAACCAGACCCAAAATCAAGAGCAATGGGAAACTGTCACACGTAGAAAGAGAGTCAGGAAAAAACGCCGTAGAAATTTTAGACCGGATGCGTTGTTAGTTAAACAGTGCGGAGATCTCTCATACGCGGATATACTCCGCAAGGTTAAAAATGATCCAGAGTTGAAGGATCTGGGAGGAAATGTTACTAGTATCAAGAGAACTCTTAAGGGAGAGATGCTCTTCGAACTGTCTAAAGAGAAGCAACTGGGGAGCGAGGAATACGGGAAGTTGATAAAGAAAACGCTAGGTGATCTAGCTGATGTCAGGACCCTTACGAGCGAAGTTTCTGTAGAAGTTAAGGGGCTGGATGAAGTCACTACGAAGGAGGATATCGCTAGGGCACTGAAGGAACAGTTCCAGCTAGATTGCTTTGAGGAATCGGCAATCAAAAGCCTACGAAAAGCCTATGGGGGAACTCAGAATGCAACTTTGAGAGTACCAATGGGAACAGCTACCAAATTATTGGAGGCTGGGAAAGCTAAAATTGGATGGGTAATCTGTAAGATAACGGAGCAGATTGTACCTAAAAAATGCTACAGATGCGCAAATTATGGGCACCTGGCTATTGAGTGTAAAAACGCGGATATTTCGAAGCTCTGCTGGAGATGCGGTGATGAAGGCCATATAGCAAAAAACTGCACCAAGGAGGAGAGATGCATGCTGTGCAAAGGGGATAACAACCAACCAAGCAAACACATCACGGGGAGTTACAGATGCTTAGCATATAAGAAGGCTCTGAACCCAACGCGAAGATGAAGGTGCTACAAATTAATCTTAATCACTGCGAAGTAGCCCAAGACCTCTTGACCCAGAGTGTACGCGAAGTGGGGGCAGATGTAGCTATTCTGTGTGAGCAGTACCGAAACCTCGACGATACCATATGGGCATCAGATTCCACTGGACGAGCGGCGATATGGGCGTGTGGGAGGAGTGCCTTCGAAGAAAAAGCAAATAGTGTGGAGAATGGTTTTATAAGGGTCAGAATGAAAGGTGTACACATCTACAGCTGTTATGCCTCACCAAATTCACCATTAGAGGAATTCGAAAGCTTTTTGGACCGTCTAATTAACGACGCTCGGGGGCGAAAACCTTTGATCATAGCTGGCGATTTTAATGCATGGGCCATCGATTGGGGCAGCAGAGAGACCAATACGCGAGGAAAAGCGCTACTAGAAGCATTTGCCTCCTTGGATGTAGTCTTGCTTAATTCAGGCAATACTTTTACTTTCCGTAGAGGCGGTATAGGCTCGATTGTCGACCTTACATTCGCCAGCAGTTGCTTAATTAGGGGATGGGTGAAGTGGGAAGTTTCTGAGCTCTACACTCATAGTGATCATCAAGCTATCCTATTTGAGATAAATAGACCAGGACAACATACTTCGGGAAGAGCTTCTAAAGTGGTCGGAACAGCGAGATGGAAGGCCAAGGCGTTCGATGAAGAAGTCTTTCGTTGTATGATGAAAGATGTTCAGATATCGGGTACCGCTAATACAAAGGCATCCCAACTGATGAAGTGTGTCGCAATAGCCTGCGACGCTGCTATGCCGCGTGCGGTAAATGGTAATCATCGTTCACCGGCCTATTGGTGGAACGACGAAATCGCGCAATTACGAAAAAATTGTCACCGTGCTAGAAGAAGGTACCAGAGGTCAAGGGCCGGATTGCTTCAATTATACCTCCAGCAACAGTATGGTACTGCACGCGCAGAATTAAAAGCCGCTATAAAGGCCAGCAAACGACGATGCTCGAAGGAATTATGCAGCGAAGTTGATAGTGATCCGTGGGGTAGGCCGTACAAGACAGTCATGAGCAAACTGAAGCGTTTTCATATGCCGTCTCCGGCCTGCGCGGACTTTATGCACAAAGCTGTAGGGGTACTTTTTCCGCAACAAGGTTCAACGGTTCTGACCTTTGATACAAGTTCCGAGGAGATACCACCAATTACTACGGAAGAACTAATGGAGGCTTGTAAAAAAGTGAAGAACAATAAGGCCCCGGGTCCAGACAGTGTTCCTAACATTGCCATAAAGACGGCAATTCAAGAGAGACCAGATGATTTTCTAGACGTCTACAACGCCTGTTTAAGGGAAGGAGTATTCCCTCAGCAATGGAAGAAGCAGCGTCTAGTGCTACTTCCCAAAGGTAAGAAACCACCTGAATTGCCATCCTCTTTTCGCCCACTCTGTATGTTGGACTCAGCGGGGAAAGTTCTGGAGCGCATCATATGCAACAGGCTTGTGAAGGCCGTTGAAATGGCAGGAGATTTAGCAGAGCATCAATACGGCTTCAGGAAGGCTCACTCAACGATCGATGCTGCTAGGCTCGTCGTTGAAATCGCACAAAACGCAATTGAAGGCAAGAGATGGAAAGGAGGTGCAAAAATGTATTGCGCTATAGTGACGTTGGACATTAAAAATGCGTTCAACTCGGCCAGATGGGATTGCATCCATAATGCGCTCCGCAATTTAGGAGTACCACTATACATAAGGAGGATTGTAGCTGACTACTTCCGCGACAGGATTCTGATGTATAACACGGACAATGGCCTCGCAGAACATAGAATTACAGGAGGTGTACCACAAGGCTCTGTGCTTGGCCCAATTCTGTGGAACATTATGTACGATTGCATCTTTAGACTTCGTGTACCGGAGGAAGCTAAGGTGATTGGGTTTGCAGATGATGTCGCGATAGTAGTGGTTGCAAAACACAAGGAGGAAGTAGTACTATGTTGCAACGAGACCATATTAACTATAAGGCGATGCCTAACTTCTCTTGGACTTCAGTTAGCCGAGCATAAGACTGAAGCGGTTTTGGTCACAGGAAGGAAGGAAAGGGAGTTGATTAGTCTTTAGGTCGGCGAGCATGTGGTGATCTCACAGCCATCCATCAGATACCTTGGGATTATAATAGATGCGAGATTGTCCTTCAAGGAGCACCTAGAGGTCGCAAGTAACAAAGCTGCAAAGGTAAATGCAGCTCTCTCGCGGATAATGCCAAACACTGGAGGCCCACGACAAAGTCGAAGGCTGCTTTTGGCAAACGCCGTTACGTCAATAATGCTGTATGGAGCTCCAGTCTGGGCCGGCGCTATGAGGAGGGAGAGTTACAAGCGACGGATGATATCGGTGTACAGACAAAGTGCGCTAAGAGTGGCTAGTGCTTTACGTACGGTATCAAGCGACGCAGTATGTGTGGTCTCAGGAATGCCACCCATCGATATTCTAGCAGCAGAGAGGCAGAAACTATACATAATTAGCAAACGCACGGCGACTCCACTAACGGAAAATAGTAAAACGGAGAGATTGCAAACCATTGCTGAGTGGCAACAAAGGTGGGACCAATCCAACAAAGGGCGATGGACACATCGCCTTATACCATTAATCGATAAATGGTTAAATCGGTCACATGGAGAAATAGACTTTTATCTATCCCAATTTTTGACTGGCCATGGGTGTTTTCGAGCTTTTCTGCACAGGTTTAAGTACGAGGATACTCCTAATTGCCCTAGCTGTGTAGGGACGCTGGAAGATGTGGAACATGTGTTTTTTCACTGTCCGCGCTTGCAAGTCGAACAGGGTGAACTATACGAGGCATTGGGGCAAGTGCCGACCCCGGAGACTATCGTCAATCTGATGCTTCTCTCATTGGAAAGATGGAACGCAGTTGCTTCCACTGCTGCAAAAATCATAAAGGCATTGCGGCGCTTTGAGCAAGAGAGGTTGCACACAACAAACGAAATGAGGAGCTAGTAAGGCTACACCCGCCCCGTGAAGTAATGCTTAACGGCGGTTCCGCGGGGTATTTGGGAGGGAGTGAATAGGACGGGTGGTGGTTTTAGTGGGTAAAAATCCCACACGCTTAGGAGCTAGGCTCTTAAGTGTCTTTAGAAGATTTCCACCATCCATAACAAAAAAAAAAAAACACACACACACACACACACACACACACACACACACACACACACACACACACACACACACACACACACACACACACACACACACACACACACACACACACACACACACACACACACACACACACACACACACACACACACACACACACACACACACACACACACACACACACACACACACACACACACACACACACACACACACACACACACACACACACACACAC